>JAQZBX010020462.1:17776-33082 GCA_029593785.1 Cabassous unicinctus
CAAAAAAAAAAAAAAAAAAAAGTACAACTGTCATAAGGGAAATGAATGAAATAATACTGAGTTTTTTCGTACTGATTTGTTCTTCACCTTTACTGTGGTGGTAGTTTATTTCCTCCAGGCTTTTTATCCAGCAACATTACTAAACATTGTTTGCTTTAGAGATTAAATAATGCACCAAACAAATAAACAAACCCCAATTTAAGAACTAGTGCTGGATTGAGCTTCCTGCCCAGGAAGGAGAAACTACTGTTGATAAGCACCGTTATGTGCCCAGCTTTGGGCTGGCCATTTTATACAAGTCATCAAATCTAAACCTCACAATAGCCCTGCTGAGACGATGTCATCACCCTCCTTTCACAGCAGAGAAAACTGAAGCCCAGAGAGGTTAATTAACTCACCAAGGTCCCAGCTGGTAAGCAGCAGTGCGGAGCTTCAAATCCAGATCTTACCAGACAACGGACTTTCCCCTAAATTAACATATAAAAATAATATATATTTTTTGAAAGCTTAACTCCTTCCTCTGTCAAAGATGAAAGAATTCTCAGAACTTAACTTTGGAGAGGTCCCCGGGCAGGAGTTGTAGTCCAGGTCAAGGAAGGGAACCCCTCACGCTAGGGAGGCGCCATGGCTGGGGAGGTAGCAGGGTCTGCGGGGAAACCAGGGGCCCAGGTGACCTCTGGTGATCTGGGTTGTTTTCAGTTTGCATCCTACCTCTGGGGAATGGAAACTGCAGCTCTGCGAGCAGCTACTTATAAGCTAGCTCTCACTGTGGTGGATGCACTGGTAGAGGATGACATCTGCCTTCCGAATGGTAAAAAAGCTCAGGGGAGAGGCAGTGACTCCCATCTCAACACATTCAGGAGATGAAGTCTGTTGCTTCATAGTTATCCTTGTCACTGATTTTAAAGAGAGAAAATACTCTTTCTTAAAGGAAACAAGCTTTTGGATTCAGAGAGGGGATACTCTTTCTTAAAGGACAGAAGACGATTTTTGGAAGAAAAGTTTATGGGAACTAGATTAGATGAAGAAACAAATTCTGTGAAATGAAAACAAGTAAATAAGGGCAATCACACAGAGATCTGCATTGCTAGAGATTATTTGAAGATCACATTGGAATAAAATGAGTAAAGACAACTCCAAATCTTTACAATTGCTTCAATCTAAATAAATAGATCCCCCTTCCATCTAAGGACAGAAATGGGAGCTCAGCTGGTGAAGAGGAATTTAAATCCACCTCCATTCAACTGGAAGGTGGAAAAGTTGAGTTGTGACCTGAAGATCCATGGTTTGGAACAAAAGCTGGAACGTATGGGGAAGAATGTAGCGATCTCAAAATAGAGCTACAAAAATTCAAAGGGATCAGTCTAAAGAAGAGGATCTGAACAGCAGACATCTCCAAAGACCAAGCAAGGGATAATACGCAACATTCATACTGGGAACTGAAGAGAGAAATGACTAATTTACACCTGCAACTTAAGTGCAGGCTCAACCACTGAGAACACTGGAAACCCCACCTGCAAACTGGACTGTCTTTGCCCCAAGACAATGAGTTGAAGACCTTGGGAAAGATGGCACAAAAGTGCACTTGATGCATTTTACTGCAATGTTCAAAAGACATTCCCCTCTCTCACTAAATGGCAAAGTTCTTTCTATTAAATACCACAGTTTCCCTTTCACCAGGAGATACAAAGGTTTTAGCAGAGAAAGCAGTTCTCCAACTATGGACAGATAATGTGACATCTGTAACTAATATGGCACAAACTTTCAGGAACATAACTCCTATTCAAAAATTCTATGGAAGATAATTTGTTGTTGTTCCTAAATCATGCTAAATAAGTGAGGTAGACTTTGGGGAAACTAAGAGTAAAACTTTGGCTTTACACTTACTTGGATCAACATAATCAAAACTGCCTTTAAACAAATTAATACTGAAGACATTCATATCTGGAGACAAGGATATGGGATCTCCCCCAGTAGTTCCCCAAGAAATGTCAACAACAAACTAAAAGAGTGGACTTGGATCAAAAGTTTGTGGAATTCTTCGGTATATAAAAATGACATACATTTGCATATATTGTGCCTTAAAATTACCTTTAAATAATACTATCTTTCCTTCAATTCTGATACCACAATGGATTATCTCCAACTATAATATCTATGTCCTCAATGGTGGTGTGCTATCAATCACCCAATGTCAACGTTTCTCTTTGAATGACCTTGCAACAATATTCATTTCAGGCATAATAACTCTTCCCAAATTATTGTCTATTAAACAGTAAATTATTTGATATGCTCCTGGGAATTTTTGAACATCATTGGTTTTGTGAAACCCAAGTGTTCTGTGATAGAAACTACTAAAACGACACCTGTCACAATATATTCATTAAGCATACTTTTAGGAATGTAAGTGAAGCACTTTGTAATCTTAAAGTATTATATAAAAATGTAATACAATTCAAATGGAATGGAAACACTTTTTAGTATCAGTCTTAGTTCTTAGATAACTCCTGAGCATTGTGGGAGATTGCAAAGCATTTTTTAATTGATACATTTGGGATTTAAAAATTTTGCTCTTTGAATAAAAAAGTTAGCTGGCATATCATTTTGCTTTAAAGATCAAAAGATATATCATAATGTGATAATGACAATTAAGGGAAATAATAGGTAACTATTTCTATGTTAAAGGGAATAATGGAAAACAAGAGAGAAAGCCATTTAGGCTAATCATTTGGTTTCAGCATGATGTGATGAAAGGCTTCATTTTGACCATATGCCTCATCATCTTGAGTATTTATGATGAAAACTTCAAATGCATAGTGATGTTTATATACTGTTCCATATAATGGGGAATAACAAATCTTTCCAAGTTACTTGGATGAAAGCTGAATAAGAAGAAATTTAACCCCGAAAAATGAAAGCATCAAAATATAGATGCTATATATAGAGAAGATAATTTCAAAAGTATAAGCTTCCCATGTTCATGAACTTCTTAACAGTTCAAATCTAAAGGCCTTAATTAAAATACAAAATCATAACAATAACAATAAAGATTAGCTAAAACCCAAAGGTACAGGAACCAGAGAGTTTCTGGGAACTAAGAGAAGATTCACATCCATGTTAGCGTAAATCTTTTTTTTTTTTTAATTTTATTTTTAAAGAATCTTTAGATTACATAAACGATACATCAAAAATATCGGGGGATTCCCATATACACCCATCCCTTCCCCCTCCCACGCTTTTCTCCATTAACAACATTTTTAATTAGTGTGGTACATTTGTTATACTTGATGAACACATATTGAAGCAGTGCTACTAACCAAGATCAATAGCTTACATTAGAGTTTACATTTGTACTGCATATTTTTATAGGTTTGACAAAATGTACAATGGCCTGTATCTGGCATTACAATGTCATTCAGAACAATTCCAAGGTCCTCAAAATGCCCCATGTTATACCTATTCTTCCCTCTCCCTACCCTCAGAGCCTCTGGTGACCACTGTATTTATATTAATGTTACAAGTTCTTCCACTGCTAGAATAATAATAATTCTCTAGGGTCAATTTAATAGTTTAATTTGACCTAGCATTCCCCAAGTCACATTATGATGGACTCAAAGTTCTGAGACTCCATGAGCTCACAGAGTCTCCCCAGGGTTACAAAAATGTGGAAAGTAACTCAGAAGGAATGATCTAATCTAAGTCTATAGTCCCATAGTAAATTTATGATAAAAATTTTGATCAAATTTATCAAAAGTTAAAAAAACAGGCAGGAGGGCAAATAACCCTATATCTTGGAATTAAAGCATACACTGCTATGAACTGTAACAAAAAATGGAAAAATGAAATTACATTCCTTTGAAAATGCAAGGAAACTGAAAGTTCAGAATTGTCTAAAAGAACCAGAAATTACACTCATATTTTCTTCTTTAAAGAGATATTCATAATATTTGATAAAAAAAACTATAATTAATTTGATCAATAAGTAGGAAATCTTAGTTGCAATATCTAGATACAAAAGAGCTCCAAGTTACTAATATAAATGAAGTATGTTAAGCACATAAAATATCAAAGTACAAACAACTTGTATATTATTATAAACATTTAAAGAAAGGTTCAGTGGCAGAGGTGAAAGTTAGTAAGATATTTTAGCAGAATACATAACTTCAATTGACATGACTGGCTAGTATTAAAAACTGCCCTGGGATTAATTCTGGTGATATACCAGCCTGTGTAATCATAATTACTATATATGTCTTATGTTTTCTCTGTACCATCCAATACATGTGATCATATTAATTTCAAAACACACACACACAAATCTATTCTAACAAGGGACCACAACTCTAATTTAGGAATATGAAGTTCCTATTGGTTTGCTTTGTTTTCTAGAGTAATAATTTTCAAGTCTCAGGGAAAGATATTCCCACTAAACCAACAAACAAAATCAGCAAAGGAAAAGCACCAGTGAAGCACCCAAAATGTTGGACTTCCATGCATACTGGATAGCCTAATGGTAACCTCAGAACTTTACACCAAGACGGCTGGCATCTTTTGGAGGTTTAACTTGGCATTCAGCTGACTACCCAGCGATTCTGGAGTTTCCTGCCAGATAAAGGACAAACATACCAATTGGCTATGGTGTGCCACTTGCTGCTGTTTTAAAAAAACAATGCCAGACTCCAACATTCTTTGTCCACAAAAATGCCTTACTTTTCTGGGCTAAGACCTTTTGGGCCAAATAACTCCATTTCTCATGACAGAGGTTTCTTTCATTGATGGATTTATTAAATAAATAAGTAGTTCATCAGTTTACAGAATGTGTTATTTCACACAATTTAATATGAAAGAACTAGCAGGTGGTACTATTAAGAACCATCAGTAGTAGGAATTGTTTCATAGATGACCAACTTAATCTACCTTTGGAACACTGCAATCCTTTATGAGATTTTTCCATATAGCACATTCAAAGTTTTAGGGTTCATCTACTCAGGGTGTTTATGAAATCCTTGTGCAACTTTAAACTTGACCTATCCCACTGAACTATATTTTATGGGACTGTGTTAAAACTGCTGTGTATTCATCCAGACCACATTCTTTAAAGGAACTTCGAGCCAGGATCATGAATGCAATTTATGAAATCACTCGGCAGCAGCTGGAGAATGTTTTCAATGAGGTGGAAAATCAGACTGAATGTTGAATCACCAAAAAATGGTGGCTATGTTGAAGTCTATAAATTTAAACTGCAACACTGAAGTCTTATGCATGCTGATTTAAGTTGGTTTTAATTTTTTCTGTCACAGTACAACAAAGATTAAGGTTTAAAGTTAACATGGAAACTTTTAAAAACACCCAAAATGGCTATGATGTTATATATTTCAATAAGAAACTTTATATTTTCCCCATGTTATAAGACTAATAGCAACTCATTAGAAAAATATTTTATAGCATCCTAAAAAGGTTAAAATATATTTTGGAGATCACTGATTCCCCAATTGACTTGCACCGTATTTTTTAAATGTTACTACTTATAAAGACGCACATTTGAAAGTAAATCATTTCCTAATAGTTTACTAAAGAAGGAGACAAATATATTGGTGTGAGAGAAATATTGGTTAACAGGTTAAAATAGAGCATGGATTGATGTAATGTAGTGGATCCTGCAACAGAAAACACATTAGTGGAAATTAGGTGAAATCCAAATAAAGTCTGTGGTTTAGTTAATAAAATCTGACAAATCTACCATGACTATGTACAATGCTAATATTAGGAGAAGCGGATGAAGGGCCTAAAGAAATACTCTCTGCTACTTTTCTGTAGATCTAAAATTATTCCAAAATCAAAAGTTTATTTACAAATTTTAATGTGATGAAAATATTGGCAGCTTTTCTAATCACCTTCTTCTCTATCTTTTCTATACTCATGTATTGGGACAGATTGTATTTTCCAAAGTTGGTCATAATATCTCTCATCCGATAAACTCATTACCAATATTTCCCCCATTAAGAGCTGGTATTTATTTCTCCACACCCTTGAATCTAAGCACACACCGGGACTGTTTTGATCAATGGAATATGGAGGAAGTGATATAGGACCAGTTTTGGGTATAGCTCTTAACTGGTCTGGCAGCTTCTGCCTCCTGCCTCTCTGAATACTCACTTTTCAGACTCTCCCTTTTGGAACCATTTTAAGGGAAACCCAACAGCCAGCATCAGCTGCCAATCAGGTACCACACCACTCTGGATTTCTAGCCTAGCCGAGTTTTCTGATGACCACAACTCCGGCAGACACCTGATTGCAACAAGAGCTCAAGCAAGGACAGCCCAGGTAAGCCCAGTCAACCCATAGAGGTATGGGAGATATTAATAATTCGTTGCTTTAGGTCACTAAGTTTAGGGTACTTTGCTACACAGCAAAAGATAACTGGGAAACTGATAATCAGCAAAAAAGGAAGCTACTGACTAAATGTATTCATGGAAGTAATGGAAATATAAAGTCTGGGAAAGAGAAGTTATGGAAAATAGAAGATCTGGAAAAACTGATAATTGGGTCTCCTTTCACTTCACTGTTCTGCCTACTTTCTCGTCATAGACTTTATTGGTAATAGCATTTAGGGACAGTGAGTAAATGCCAGGAAAAAAATACTCAACTGGAACTTCATGGGAGAATCACTGTTTTTAGGTTTAGCAAGGATCCAGTATATCAGTTCACTAATGCTCAGCCAATAAATATTTTCTTAAAAGGCACATGAATTACTCATTCAATTTGCTTCCTAAAATAACAATAATATTTTAATGAATCTCAGTGGCGAAAGCAAGTAACCCAAGAAGAGTGAGGCTGTAAGAATATTTATCTAAAATTAACTGTATAATGTGAAATAATAACAACTAGCATTTATCTCAGATAATCCTCACAGTCTATAAGGCAGGTCCTCACTATACCCATTTTATGGAAAAGGAATATGAGACTTAGTAGAGTTTATCAATTGTTCAAGGTCACCAGGTTATTTAGGAGCTAAGCTTCTTATAGGAGCTAAGCTTCAATCTGATTCATTGTTGGTTGGAATGCAAAATGGTACAGCCACTGTGGAAGACAGTTTACAGTTTCTCAGAAACTTAAGTACAGAATTACCATATGACCTGGCAATTCCAGTTCTAGGTATATACCCAAAAGAATTGAAAGCAGGGACTCCAATAGATATTTGCACACCAATGTTCATAATGGCATTATTCACAATTGCCAAACGATGAAAGCAATCGAAGTGTCCATCAACTGATGAAAGGAGAAATGTGATCTATACATACAATGGTATTTTATTCAGCCACAAAAAAGAGTGAAATTCTGGTTCATACTACAGCATGGATGAACCTTGAAGCTATCATGTTGAGTGAACATGTGAGTCCGACAACAAAAGAACAAATATTATATGACCACACAGATAAGAAATTAGAATAAGCAAACTCATAAAGTCAGAATCTAGAATATAGGTTACCATATCTAGCAATACCAATATAGGGGCCAAAGTAGGGAAAGGGTATGAGGAATTAATGCTTAAATTGTATAACATTCCTATTTGGGTTCATTAAAAAGTTTTGGTAACAGATGGTTGTGATGATAGCACAACACTGTGAACATAATTAGCAGTGCTGAATTATATATTCAAATGTGGTTAAAAGGGAAAATTTTAGGTCTATGTTACTAGAATAATTTTTAAAAATCAATTGAACAATACAACACAGTGAACCCTATTGTAAGCAATGGACTATAGTTAATAATACAATTATAGAAATGTTCTTTTTTTTTAATTGACTTTTTTTTTTTTTTTCTTTTTTGGTATACAGTTCTGTGAGACCCCACCCCCACCTCCCGCTTTGCTGTCTGTGTCCATTCACTGGGTGATCTCCTGTGTCTGTTTCTCGCCTTCTCTTCTCATTTTTCTCCTCCTGGCTTCACCGGGATTCAATCCTAGGGACTACCGATGTCGGAGCAAGGCACCCTGTCACTTGCGCCACCTCAGTTCCTGTTTTCTGGCATATCTCACCTTGGCTCTTCCCTGCGTCTCTCTTTTTGTTGTGTCATCATCTTGCTACGTGGCTCACCATGTATGGGCCCGGCTCACCTGCTTGCCTTTTTTTTTTTTAAAGATTTATTTTTATTTATTTAATTATCCCCCCCTTGCTGCTTGTGCTCATTGTGTCCATTTGCTGTGCATTTTTCTGTGTCTGCTTGCCTCCCTTTGTTGTGTCATCTTGTTGTTCCAGCTCGCTCACTGTGCCGCGCGGGCCAGCTTGCCTTCATCAGGAGGCCCCGGGAACTGAACCCGGGGCCTCCCATATGGTAAACAGGAGCCCAACCAATTGAGCCATAGCTTTTTATTTTACCAGGAGGTCCCGGGGATCGAACCTGGGTCCTTCCATATGGTAGACAGATGCCCAACCACTTTAGCCACATCCACTTCCCTAGAAATGTTCTTTTATGAACTGTAACAAATGTACCACACTACTGCAAGGTGTTAATAACAGGGTGGTTTATGGAAACTCTGTATTTTATGCATGATTTTTCTGTAAACCTATAACTTCTCTAAATAAAAAAATATCCAGGTTTGTGTCCAGAATTCAAACTCCTAACCACTATATTTTCCTGATTAAGATATGTTTACACTTAAGACTTCTTTTATACATTTTAAGAGACCAAAGGAAAAAAATCATTTTGAATCACCAAATAGATTATTTCAAATTAAATTCTAACATTACTCTCTGTGGGAGAGATTTCTATTCTTTCCAAAAAAATCTGAAAAGTCTCCCTTATTATAGGGCATCTTATACATAGACAATTAAGCAAAGAGTCTGTTGGGTTATTTAATTATTATGAGCAAATTAACTTAAATACTATAGGTCTTTGACATAATTGTCACCACACAACTGATACAAGATGCTTGGTTCTACCTCCCACAGGATCTCTACATCATTTTCCCCCTTTCGTCCCCACTTCCACTTCTCTATCCAAGACTTCATCCTACTTTGCCTAGCCCAGTACAAATGGCTCCCAAATCTCCTTCCTTTCTCTCCAGACCATGCCTCCACCATCAAATTTTTGTCCTTAAAACACAAATTTGATCATTGTACTCCCTCCATTCAAAAGAAAGAAAAAACTTTCAAAGTATTTAAAAGTCAAAGTCCAACAATCTTAGTATAATGTGTAAAGCCACCACTTCCACCACCAACACTCCCACTGCCCATCCCCCACCCAGACCTAACTATCTTTCCAGTATTACTTCTTGCTATAGTCCATCAAATATTATTTGCTTTAAATATCATCTTTTGACAGTCTGCTTAATACTGATCAAACTCAGATTTTTTTTTTTCATGTTCTGTTTTTAAGAGAAAATTCATGGTTAATAAATAGCACGTGCCTATTTTTTTTAAGCCTAATCATTTGGATCACCTGGCTCAGATCAGGAGAGGAGGAAGTGAGACTGACACCTGGCCCACCTTTGAAGGAGTCAAACATTAGGACATAACCGAATTTTTTTCTCTAAAAAAGGAACGAACTTGGCAAGAATGAGTGCAATTTAAGACAAGGTGGTGAGATAAGATCATATGCTTAAAAGGAGGGCTAGCAGAGAGCTCAGGAAGAAGGGAACATGTTCAACAGCTTCAGTGGGGCACAAGAGCACAGTGGTTCTCAACCTGGGCTCCATACTAGAATCACCTGAGAGCTTCTCAAAGTCTCACCAGGCTGTACTCCAGGCCAGTTACATCAGAATCTCTAGGGGTGGCACCCAGGCTTTGGTAGGTTTCAAAGCTTCCCCAGGTGATTCCAATGTGGACCCAAGGTTGAGAACAAGTCTAGTATGACAGAGCTGATGAGAAAGGACTGCAGAGGAGAGCTGATAGCCCAGATAACTGGAAAGCAACAATGCTTTATACTGCCCATAAGCACAGTTATGATTTTCTCCAGAAATGCTTAGGAGCCTGGGAGCAGGAGCAGAAAAAGGGAAAGGTTGAATTTACCCAGAGTTGGAAAGTAGTAGATATCAAAATAGTTGAGAGACCTAATTCTCACAATGCCTCAATGATTGACCATAGGCTCCAGGCTGGGTAAGAAAAGAAGTGAGGAATCGGCAGAAGATTTGGCAACCAGCTGTCAATGTGTTGGGTGAACAAGTAGGAAGAGTAGCACGAAAGAGGGAAAACTTGGCATCAGAGAATGGGATTTCTGAATTTAAGATTTCTAAGGTGGTACCATTCTGAGTGATTATATAATCTAGAACAAGGATGCAATAGAGAAATGAAGTAGAAAAGGTAACAGTCATTGGCACTGAGTCTTTGGAAGACAAGGGACTGAGGTCAGTGTGTTGGCTGGGGCATCCTGCTAGAATTTCCTAGGTTGATGATAGAAGCTGGGAAGGGGAGGAAGTCCCAACCAAAGGGGCTTGTGAAGTCTAGACACAACCTGGAGCCAGTAGAAGACAGGTTTGGGCAAACTCAGGTGGTATGAAGCTTGGAAGATGGAGGTCTTATTAATGAGGTGGAAGAAAAATGGACTGCAGTACCAGAGGATTACCAGGAGGATGACAACCCTGCCACCGAAGTGAAGTGTGTGAGAGAATGAGCAATCTGAGACGGCTGAGACCTCTAAATTAAAAGATGAAAATGGAGCACATTTTCAAAACCATGTTTGTTCAAATCATCCCCACCCCCAGTTTAATGCTCACCAAAATGAGTTCCACCAATCTTAAGATAAAAACATACCATAGCTCACAAGGTCTAGCATGATCTGGGTCTCTCTAACTCCTCAGCCTCATCATGTACTACATTCCCTTCTTACTCTCCATACACTGCTTTACTGGTCTTTTCTAATTCACCAAAAGTGCTATGTTCTCAAGACATCTGGGAAGATGGCATCAGAGTAGGTAGGCAGGGCTCGACTCTCTCAAAAAAACAATGGAGGAAGGGCAAAAAGTAGTCCAAGAGAGTTGCTTTGGGTATCTGCAGTCCAGGAGAGTGCTCTGCATCCTCCAGGAGGGCAAGGGACAAAGAGATGAAGAAGCCAAAATGAAAACAGTGAGTCACTAGCCCCTGCAGCCAAAATAGCACCCATGCCCCACCCTCAAGGTGAACAGCCTGGATAAAATCCATGGCTCATTGCAGCCAACTGAGAGGGGAACAGATATCTTCCTCCCTGGGAAGAGAGAGGATGGGCAGAGGGCAGAGAGTGGTTTCTCTTCAGTGAAATTGGCCAACAGAGCCTGCTTTGAATCTCAGCTCTGCCCAGACCAGAATCACCAGCAAGTTGAGGCTGAACAAGACACCTCCGAGGAAAGAATTGTGAACAAGCACCATCTGCTGGTAGGCCAGAAAACTGCAAGGAAAAATGGCTCTAAAGAGTTTCTCATTCCAGCCCATTTGGAGCAAATCTGCATCTCATTGGTGAGTGCCTTGTCCTATTTTGATAACTTAAGCTGGGGAACTTTAAAGACAGGATAAGTTGAACCAAAAATCAAAGAAGAGCCATGTGATAGTTAGGTTAATGTGTCAACTTGGCCAGGTAATTGTGCTCAGTTGTTCGGTCAAGCAATCACTGGGCTAACTGGACATTTATGGACTTTAGTTACCAGTGAGTTTACTGCATAGATAGCTGATTACATCTACATCAGCCATCAGAATGAAATGACACTTTATCCAATCAGTTGAATGCCTTAAAAGGGGAAGTGATTTCAGCATTCAGGGAGAATTTCCCAGCTTGTCTTTGGACAGCCAAAATCTGACAGAAACTCATCAAGGACCTTCACTGGACTTTCATCGTAGCCCCTGGTTTGCAGCCTGTTTGCGAAACCTGGTCTTGTGCATCACCACGGTCACATGAGAGACTCTTATAAAATCTCACACTATTTACAGATATCTTCTGTTGATTCTGTTTCCCGAGAAAACCTGACTAACACAAGCTGTGAAACAAAACCACTAGTCAAGAGAGAGGAATTGACCATCAGAGTAAATTCACAAACATATTCAGATGACTAGACATCAGCAAAAAATCACAAGCTGTACCAAGACACAGGAAAAGATGGCCTAGCCAAAGAAACAAACAAAAAGTCCTGAGGAGACACAAGATTTGAGACAACTAATCAGTGACAATTCACACAAATCTCCTAAATCAATTCAAAGAGTTGAAGGAAAATATGACCAAAGAGATAAATGATATTAAGACATTGGGTGAGCATAAAGAACAATTTGAAAGCCTGAAAGGAAAAGTAACAGAGCTTATGGGAATGAAAGACACAATGGATGAGGTTAAAAATACATTAGTGGCATATAACAGCAGTTTTGAATAGATGGAAGACAGAATTAGTGAATAAGAGGAGCAAGCAACTGAACTTGAAAAGACAGGAAAACAGAAGGAGAAGAGAATGGAAAGAATGGAACAGGGTCTCAGGGAATTGAACGACAATGTAAAATGCACAAACATACGCATTAGCCATATCTCAGAAGAAGAAGAGAATGGAAAAGCAGCAAAAAGAATATTTGAGGAAATAATGACCAAAAACCCCAAACCCTTAAGAAAGACATAAATATCAATATCCAAGAACAACAACACACCCAAAATGAATAAATACAAATAGACCTACTCCAATACACCTACTATTCAGAATGGGAAATAACAGAGATAAAGAGAGGCTTCTGAAAGGAGCAAGAGAAAAGAATGCATCACATACAAGGAAAGCTCAATTAGATTTAGTGCCAATCTCTCATAAGAAACCATGGAGCTGAGAAGAAAGTGGTATGATATATTTAAGGTACTGAAAGAGAAAAACTGCCAGCCATGAATTCTATATCCAGCAAAACTGTCCTTCAAAAATAAGGGTGAGTTTAAAGTCCTCAAAGACAAACAAAAACTGAGAGAGTATGTTACCAAAAGACCAGATTTACAAGCTATACTAAAGGGAGTGCTACAGCCTGAAAAGAAAAAACAAGAGTGAGAAACTTGGAGAAGAGTGTAGAAATGAAGATTACTAGTAACTTAAAGGGTAAAAAGACAATAGTAAGCTATGACAATAGGAAAAGACAAATATGACAAAAGGAAAGACAAAGGATAAAATGGATGAAATAAGTAATGCCTTTACATTAACAACATTGAACGTAATGGATTGAATTCCCCAAACAAAAGACATAGACTGACAGAAAGGTTAAAAAATATAAGCCATCTATATACTGTCTACAAGAGACTCATCTCAGATTAAGGACAAAATCAGGTTGAAAGTTAAAGATTGGAAAAAGATATCCCACACAAATAGTAACCAAAAAAGAGCTGGAGTAGGGATACTAATATCAGACAAAATAGATTTAAAATGCAAAACTGTTATAAGAGATGAAGAAGGCCATTATATACTAAGAAAAGGGACAATTTACCAATAAGAAATAGTTATAATAAATATTTATGCACCTAACCTGGGTGCCTCAAGATACATGAGGCACACACTGGCAAAACTGAAAGGAGAAATAGATGTCTCTAAATAATAACTGGAGACTTCAATACACCACTGTCAGCATTGAATAGAACATCTAGAGAGGATAAAGAAACAGAGACCTTGAATAATATAATAAACGAACAAGAACTAACAGACATTTACAGAGCATTACACCCCAAATCAGCAGGATATACATTCTTTTCAAGATCCTTCTCCAGGATAGACCATATGTTGAGACATATATATTGAGACAGATCTCAATAAATTTAAAGATTGAAATTATACAAAGCACTATCTCTGATCATAATGCAATGAAGCTGGAAATCAATGAAGCAGAAAAAGGGAAAACACAAATATATGGAGATTAAACAACACATTCCTAAATAATCAGGGAATCAAAGAAGAAATTGCAAGAGAAATCATTAAATATCTTGAAGCAAATGAAAATGAGAACAAAACAGATAAAAACCTATGAGATATGGCAAAGGCAGTGCTGAGAGGGAAATTTATACCCCTCAGTACTTACATTAAAAAATAAGAACATGGGGAAAATATAACTAATGTAATTTCGGGCTATAGTTAACAACAACATTGTAATGCTTTTGTAGCAAAAAGCAAAGTTGGTACTATATTAATTCTAAAGGTGAAAAAGGGGTTTGGTTCTGTGACATATGGATACAATTAAGCATTTTTTTCTCTACTTCAGTTTTTTTCATTAATAAGGAGACCTTGACTATGTCATTTAGCTAATCTGTGTATCATTCTGAACACTAGAGAAACAAATGAGTTAGCAGTTGGAATTAAATGAGATAAAAGTGCCTGAAAAAGTACTTTTTAGGAGTAATATTTCCATAATTTGTTGAGCTGCCTTTTTCTGTTCTTTCAGTTTTCTGAATTTGAAATAGTTATTAGTTTAAAAAAAAAAAAGAATGAGCTAAAATCAAAGACCAAACTGCATACCTGGAGAAACTAGAAAAAGAACAGCAAGCTAATCCCAAACCAATCAAAAGGAAAGAAATAATAAAGATCAGAGCAGAAATAAATGAAACTTGAGAATAAAAAACAACAGAATTAACACAACCAAAAGTTGGTTCTTTGGGAAGATCAACAAAATAAAAAAAACCTTAGCTAAACTGACAAAGAAAAAAAGAAGATGCAAATAAATAAAATCAGAAATGAGAGCAGGGACATTACCACTGACCCTGAAAAATAAGAAAGATCGATACTATGAACAACCATATGCCAACAATTAGACAATAAAGACAAAATGGCCAAATTCCAAGAAGCACACAAAAAACCTAAACTGACCCTAGAAAAAATAAAAGACCTCAAAAAACCAATCACAAGTAAAGAGACTGAAACAGGGAAGTGGATGTGGCTCAAGCAGTTGAGCATCTACCTCTCACATGGGAGGTCCCAGGTTCCGTTATGGGTGCCTCCTAAAGAAGACAGACAAACAACAAGCAGACAATGAGCAAAAACAATGAACAACAACGAGTGCAAACAACAAGCAAAAACAATGGGCAAGGGGGCGGATGTGGCTCAAATGGTTGGGTGGGCGTCCATCTGCCATATGGAGGGACCTGGGTTTGATCCCCGGGACCTCCCGGTAAAAAATAAAAATATATATATAGAAGGCACATGGGCTGCCAGGCTCTGTATGCCAGTGAGCCGCCAGGCCCCGGGAGCCATGCAGCAAGATGATGACATAAAAGGAGAGAGACAAGACGAGATGCTCCGAAAACCAGGAGCCAAGGTGGCGCAGATGCTAGAACACCTCTCTCCTACATCGGAGGTCTTCAGGATCGAATCTTGGTGAAGACTGGAGGAGGAGGATGAGA
>JAQZBX010020463.1:0-32984 GCA_029593785.1 Cabassous unicinctus
AGAAAGGAACCTACCATTCTGATGAGGCCACATGAGAGAAAGAATCCAAGGTTGACCACAGTTGAGCTCAAGGAGAGAAGCCACTAGAAGCTCAAGGAGCAAAGGTCTGAGGAAAGAAGACTTAACAGCCACAGCTGAGTTCAAGGAGAAAGTAGCTAGAGACAGGCAGACTACTGTCTTGCCTGATTGTCACATGGCAGGAAGCTAGGATCAAGTGTAGCTGACCTTGGTGAGAAAGCATCTCTGATGGTGCTTTGATTTGGATATTTTATGACCACAGAACTGTAAACCTTTACCCTAAATAAAAATCCTCATTATGAAAGCCAACCCATTGCTGGTACTTTGCATTGGCAGCCCTTTGGAAAGCTATGACAGCTACTAAAGAGAATCCTTATATAATCGGATTTACAAGTTAAAAGAATTTTTCATTCTCTTTTTAGATAAGTGAGATGGCCAAAAACTTGAATTTCAGCTCATAATTATAATGACAGTCATAGACCCCTTGTATATCATAGTTTTTTTCTACACAATTGACTAAAATATACAGGAACAAGAGTTGCAGTGGCAAAGTTAGTGGAAGTTACCTTTGTTTTAACTCCCAACTAATGGAATCCAGTTTGAGACTCTATACTTCTTTGAGAACACCCAACATTTTTTTCTTCCAAAATCACTTCCTATTAAATGCTTATTGTAACACCACCTCATATCACCATCTATAAGCATCATTTCCTTAATGCACTACTTTATTCCTTCTTGTAGATGGAAGACTAGTGATTGTTTAAATTAAAGGCAATCAGAGCGACGAGGGTAATGTTATTGTAGCATATTTAGCTTTTAAAAAATTATGTCAGAGATAAAAATAGAAAATATGCATAGAGGGCACAAAGTTAATTCAGGTGCTTTCAAAAAATATTATTTTCATTATATTCACACTTATTCCTACAAAATTACATTAAAACCAATATATCCATCATAGTGAAAGAAAATCATGTCATATCTTTAAAACATGTACTTTTTTAACTTGAAAATTTTTCAAAAATATTCCCTTAATATTGCCACTTGACTAGTTGATATTGGTAATTTGATGTGTTCTAATACACCATTTGTACAGGTTGTTTGAATAAAAACCTCAGAAGCATTGATAGTATGCAACACTAACCTGTATTTTTCTGCAAAGTTTTCTAGGAATGCAAAAATCCTGAATAACTACTGGGTAATCATCTTAAAATACTACATTTTGAGCACTAACACAAGTAATCTTCCTTCAGCCGCCATCAATTCTGTCAACCATCCTCAATAGTGAAATGAATTATGTAAAGAGGTTGATTAAAAGTTACCGAATTTCATGTCTACCTCTGTTGAAATATCTACCTGCAATTTCTTTAGACAATATTGACTTCATTTTCTCTTCCAATATATAAATATAACATGAGTCCCATTCATTGGCCAAAGTTAAAATTGTTCCAATCAAATTAGGGGAATTTGGAAGCCATTGTTTTCAACCTTTATTTTATGAAAACTACTTTTGAAATGAGTTGATAAAAGAACATCTGGTCTATAAAATCAAATGAATATTAGAGATTAGAAAAGAAGGGAAATCCCTCTTCTCATTTTGTGAGTTAAGCATAACACTTATAAATGGGTCCAGACAATATTGTACCTCAAAGCAAATGGTAAATCCTATCACATTAGTTGATGGAGATTTTATTGGAATTGCTTTAAGTCTTTAAATTGTTTAGGTAGGATTGACTTCTTAATGATATTTAGTCTTCCATTCTATGAATATGGAATGTTCTTCCATTTATTTGGGTATTCTTTGATTTCTTTTAGCAATGTTTTTTCATTTTCAGTATGCAAATCATTTATATCCTTATTTAGATTTATTCTTTGATATTTGATTCTTTTAGTTGCCATTGTGAATGGAGTTTTTCTCTTGATTTCTTATTCTGGTTGTCAATTGCTTGTGTACAGAAATATACCTGATATTTTGGTGTTATTATTGTACCCCACTGCTTTGCTGAATTCATTTTTTACTTCAATGAATTATTTTATGGACTTCTGAGGATTTTCTGAAAATAGGATTGTGGAAGCTTAAGATTATTTTCTGCATCCCAAAAAGAGAAAGAGCATGTTTGTAAACTAATCTATAATCTGCATGTGATAAGCTTTGTTTTCAGTAAATTCAGTTGAGGGGTCTGTGATTACATTACCTGTTAAAATTGCATTAGTATTTTATTGTCCAAGTCGGAAATGCTTGACTCAGGTTGAGTCCCAGCCCCCTTGCTGGGTCTGATATAAATGGACTCACAGGAATAGACAGACATAAGAGACAAGAAGAGAGAGTTCCATCATTTTTGATCCTGCTATGTGACACAAGGAGAAGCCTCAAATACCTGAGTCCCCAGGGAGAGATGATCCATTTGCCGATAGCTTACAGTTGAAATTGGGAAGAGAACAGAATAGCCAGGACTGATATTGGAGGCCCAGAAAGATACAAGCCCTGTGCCAGGAGAGAAAGGATGACAGGATTACTTAAGCATGAAGCTTCAGATGACTGGACCCTTGGAGCTAAAGAGGAAGGGGTGAGAATGGAGGGGAAATAGAAGCCTGGGCAGAGATCAGCAGCCGTCTTGCTTCATCACATTGCAACAAACCAGGATCAACAGTAGGTGACTCTGGTGAGAAAGCAGCTCTAATGGTTCCTCTGGGCTTTTAATGGCATTGGAACTATAAGGTTTTGCCCCAAATGCATCCCCTCTATAAAAGTCAATGAATTTCTTGTATTTTGCATCAGCAACCTTTTGGCAGGCAAAGATAATGATCATGTCATTTGCAAATAGTGAAGTTTTAATTCTTCCTTTCCAATTTAGATGTCTTTTATTTCTTTTTCTTGGAAAATTGCTCCAGAAAAATCTTACAACACAGGTTTAAATAACAGTGGTAAAAGTGGGCATCCTTTTCTTCTACCCGATCTTTGAGGGAAAACTTTCAGTCTTGCACAATTAAGTAGGATGCTAGCTGTGGGCTTTTTATATATGCCCTTTATCATGTTGAGGAAGTTTCCTTCCATTCCTAGTGCTTTAAATGTTTTTTTTTTTTTTTTATCAAAAAAGAAGTCTGCATTTTGTAAAATGAATTTTCTTCATTCTGCATTATTTTGAGATGATTTTTTCCTTCTTTGTATTAACGTTGTGTATTACATTAATTGATTATGCTACGTTGAAATAACATTGCATACCAGGGAGAAATCTTACTTGATCATGATTTATATATATATACTAATATGCTGTTGGATTCATTTGGGTACTGTATAGTTGAAGATTTTTGCATCTATATTCACAAGAGATACTAGTTTCTAGTTTTCTTCTCATATGGTATCTTTATCTGACTTTTGTATTAGGGTAATGTTGGCCCCATTGAGTGAATTAGGGTGTGTCCACTCTACTTCAATTTTTTGGAAGAGTTTGAGCAGAATTTGAAATAAGTATTCTTGGAATGGTTGGTAGATTTCCCCTGTGACATCATCTGGCTCTAGACTTCTATTTGATTTGAGGTTATGATTACTGATTTAATCTCTTTACTATTTGTTTGTTGAAATCTTCCATTTCTTCTAAAGCCAATATACGTAGTTTATGTTTTTCTTAGAATTTGTCCATTTCAACTGGTTATCCAATTTATTGTCACATATTTGTTCATACTATTCTCCTATACCTTTTTTTTAGTTCTGCAGGATCAGTGGTAGTGTCCTCATTTTCATTACTGATTTTCTTTATATGTATCCTTTATCTTTTTTATTTTCAGTCAACCAAATTTTATAAGTTCTATTGATCTTGTCAAAGAATCAACTTTTGGTTTTGTTGATCCTGTCTTCCTTTTTTTGTTTTGTTTTGTTTCCTATTTCATTTATCTCCATTATAAAATTTGTTATAACCTTCTTTCTGCTGTCGTTCGGTTTAGTTTGCTCTTCTTTTTCTTCTTCTTACAATTTTGAGGTTAGCTCTTTGAGTTGCTATTTTGCTTCTTTTTAACCAGAAGCATTTATAGCTCTAACTTTCCCTCTCAGTAGTGCCTTCTGCTTCCACCCATAAATATCAGTATGTTGATATTGATTTTCACTCACCTCAAGGTATTTTGTAATTTTGCTTCTGATTTCCAGTTTAACCTATTGTTTGTTTAAAAATGTTGTTTAAATTCCACATATTTTTAAATTTTCCATTTCTCATTATTTTATTGATTCTAGCTTCATTCCAGTGTGCTCAGGGCATATACATTGTATTAATCAATATTTTGGATGCATTGCAATATTTTTTGGTGACCTAACCTATGGTCTATCCTTGAGAATGATCCATATACATTTGAGAAGAATATGCATTCTGCTTTTGTTGTGTTCTGTACATGTCTGGTAAGTCTAGTTGATTTAGAGTACCACTCAAGTCTTGCATTTCCTTATTGATCTTTCTAGGGTATGCTCTATCCATTATTGCAAATGGTATACTAAAGTCTCCTACAGTTATTGTAGAATCAGCAATTACTTCCTTCAAATTTGAGGCCGTGCTATGAGGTGCATACATATTTCTAATTGTTGTATCTTCTTCTTGAATTGTCTTTGTCCCTCATAATTGCTTTTGACTTAAAGTCTATTTTATCTGATTTTAGTATAGCTAATATTATGATTAAGCTAATGTGTCAACTCAGTCAGGTAACAGTGCCCAGTTGTTTGGTAAAGCACACACTTGGCTAACAAATATCCTTGGAATACAAGGACATTTCATAGACTTTAATTATCAGTGATTTGATTGCATAGATGGCTGATTATATCTACAATCACCCAAGGAGTTTGTCATCAGCAAAGAATAATGTCTTATCCAAACAGCTGAAGGCCTTAAAAGGGGAAATGATTTCAAGATTCAGACAGTGAAATCCAGCTCCACTTCAGATAGCCAATCTCTCCTGGGAACTCATCAAGGACCTTTATTAGAGACCCTGGTTTGCAGCCTGCCCTGTGGAATTTGGACTTGTGGATCCCAATGGTCATGTGAGAAAATTTTATAAAATCTCACACTATTTACAGATATCTCCTGTTGGTTCTGTTTCCCTATATAACCCTGACTAATACACCTTGGTACCTGGAATCTTCTTGAGAAAGGGAATCTTTAAAATGAGATTTCTGAAGTGGCTTTGGCATTTTTGCAATTGGCTTTCTACTCAAATTGGATTCAAGGGCACTAATGACACCTTTTCCAAAAATCAAGATGCCACTGACAATTCATGGCATAAGTTGGCAATGGAGATATACAAAATGTCACAGTGGATTTGACTACTTCTATGCTTATAAGAGGCAAGGATCTGGGTGAGAGTGTTTTCAACACCTTAACAGAGTTTTGCGGAGTCAAAAGTTACAATGATATTAGCTGGATGTTCCTAAGTGCTCTGGATACAGTTACAAAAGAAAGTGATGAGCTAAAGGCTTTAAATTTGCAATGTAAGCACTTTATGAGTGTGTGAGAATTTAATTGTGTACTCTGAAAGGAAATCTTGGTTTGTGAAGCTGCAGACTTGAGATCTCTGAAAACCAGGGTCAGAGTCTCAGTGTACGAGTAACAGAGTTACAATGGAAACTAAAATCTCAACCTTGCACCGTGTGTTCTGTTAAAGTGAAAGCATTGGTTTAAAAGGAGTGGAACCCTGAAAATTGAGATGTAGACAGTGAAACCCTAAATTCTGCTCAGACTTTGGCAAATAAACCTTGAAATGGTCTGCCTTGTGGAAACCAGACAATGCCAAGCTGTTTCAGCCAGCCTCCAGCCTATCCCAGGGTGTCTGAACTTCCTCTTAGCCCTGAGATGGATACAAGCCAAACTCCAACCTGCACTGCCCAACCTACACTCTGCCATGAGGAATCTGCCATCCAACATCCAAATGAAGTGATTAATTCTCTCTCATGAGACAAATATGCAAAGGAATGCCCTGAGATCAGTAGCTTGCAAAATACTTCTAATCATTCTACTTGTCCACCCTGCCACCCATCTTCTTTTTCACACCTATTACCAGACTAATATCACAACAAGCTCCCAAAGGTGAAGTACAAAGTGTGATCCATGAAGAAGTATGCTATATTCTAAAAGAACTGCATTCATTTTCCAATTTATGTAGACAGAATTCAGGTAACTATGTGTGGGAATAGATATGAAGGGTATGGGGTAAAGTTGGAAGGAACATAACATTGGATCAGACTAAATTTACTGATATGGGCCCACTAATCAGAAATTCTTGATTCAATGCTGTACCTGGTAGTTTGTTTGTGTGGCTGACTGAAACATGGAGCAAAAGATAGCCTAGAATGTCTGAGCTTAAAAAGCCTAATTTATCCTGGCATACTGTAGAAGAGGCAATTCAAAGGCTTATAGAGATTGGAATGCAAGAGTGGCTTCACCATTTAGGAGCTGCCCACCCTCCATAGGAATGTCCAGAAGACACACCTTTAACCAGGACTGTGAGGAATAAACTTGTAAGACAAACTTCATCTTCCCTAAAGAGCTCTGTGATTGTCTTTCTCTGTAGTCTAGTTATTAATGTGGAAACTGCTGTCAACAAACTAGAATCCTTATACCTTATAGGGATCATAGGATCATGGACTGGTAAATCACAAGAATCAGCAGTTAATCACCAAAAACAAGGTGGGTGTGGCTCCCACAATGAAAAGCATGCTCAAAGTAGCAATGAAAAATTTCTGAGCCCCATAGAGCTATGGCATTGGCTAATAGATCATGGGGTACCTATAAGTGAAATAAATGAGCAGTCTACTAATTTCCTAATTGATTTCTATAAGCAGAAGAGTTCTACATAGAGTGAACAAAACACTAACTTTAATTAGAGACCCAGAGAATCATGGCCCCTTAATCAATTCTCAGATTTGAGACAGTTTACAGACCCAGAACCCCCTGAATGAGGAGAAAGCCAGGATCCCTTGGGGAAAGATCCTGCAACACTGCCAAAAATTATACTGTTAATCTTTTTTCCAGCTTTCCCCAATGAGACCTACAGACTTTAATCAGAGTAGCTATGTATTGGGGAAAAGTAAATGATTTTCAGAGATTATTAGACACTGGCTCAGAAATAACATTAATTCCAGGGGACCCAAAATTTCACTGTGGTCCACCAGTAAGAATGGGGGCTTATGAAAGTAAATTGATTAATGGAATTAGAGCTCAGGCAGGTCCATATCACAGTGGATCCAGTGGGTCCCCAGACCCATTTGGTAATTATATTCCCAATTCTAGAATGCATAATTGGAATAGACATACTCAGTAACTGGAAGCATCCCCACATTGGATCTCTGACTTGTGGAGTGAGGTCTACTATGGTAGGAAAGACCAAGTGGAAGCCACTAGAACTGCCCCTTCCTAGAAAAATAGTAAATCAAAAGCAATGCTCGATTCCTGGAGGTGTTGCAGAGATCAATGCCACCATCAAGGATTTGAAGGATGCAGGGCTGTGGATTCCCACCACATCCCCATTCAACTCTCTTATTTGGCCTGTGCAAAAAAACAGATGTACCTTGAAGGATGATAAAAGATTATCGTAAACTTAACTAGGCCATGGCTCCAATCACAACTGCTGTCCCAGAAATTGCATCCTTTCATGAGCCAATCCCCTGGTACCTGATATGCAGCTATTTCTTGGGAAAATACTTTTTTGTAAATTGCCATTAGTGAAGACCAGAAACCGTTTCTTTTCAGCTGGCAAGGCCAACAATATACCTTCACTCTTCTGCCTCAGGTGTATATCATCTCTCCAGCCCTTTGATACAATATTGTCCTAAGGGAACTTGATCATCTGCCCTCCTACAGTACATCACACTAGTCCATTTTATTGATGATATCATATTGTTTAGACCTAGTGAGAAAGAAGTAGTAATGACTCTAGACTTTTTGGTAAGGCATTTGCATGACTGAAGATGGAAGATAAATCCACCACAAATACAGGGGCCTCCTACCTTGGTGAAATTTCTAGGTGTCCAGTGGTGTGGGGTATGTCAAGATATTCCTTCTAAAGTGAAGGATAAGCTATTACATCTTGCCCTTCCTATGACTAAAAAGGAGCACAATTCTTAATTGGTCTCTTTGGATTTTGGATACAACACATTCTTCATTTGGGTGTGCTACTACATCCCATTTACCAATTGACCAGAAAATCTCTTAGTTTTGATTGGAGACTTGAACAAGAGGAGGCTCCACAACAGGTCCATGTTGCTGTACAAGCTGCACTGCCATTTGGGCCATTTGATCCAGCATATCTTGGTGGCAAGAAGTGTCGGTGCTGGAAGTGTTAGTGGCAAATAGAAATAACATCTGGAGCCTTTGGCCTACCCCTATAAGAGAATCACAAAGCAGACCCTTAGGATTTTGGAGCAAATCTCTTCCATCCTCTGCAGATAACTACTCTCATTTTCAGAAACAGCTTTTCGCCTGCTATTGGACTTTAGTAGAGACTGAACACTTAACCATGGACCACAAATTTACCATGAGACCTGAGTTGGCTATCATGAGCTGGGTATTGTCTAACCACCCAAATCATAAATTTAGGCATTCACAGCAGTACTCCATAATAAAGTGGAAGTAGTATATATGAGATAGGGCTTGAGTGGGTCCTGAAGGTACAAGTAAGTTACATGAGGAAGAAGCCCAAAGTCCATGGCAGCAGCTCTGTTTCAGACAGCCAACATCTCCTGGGAACTTATCAAAGACCATTTTCATAGGCCTTGGTTTGCAGCCTGCCCTGCAGAATTTGAACTTGTAGTTTCCCATAGTTGTGTGAGAGCAATTTTAAAAATCTCTTACTATTTACAGATATATCCTGTTGGTCCTGTTTCCCTAGAGAACCCTGACTAATACACCATTAGAGCTTTTTCTAAGTTAATGCTTGCATGGTGTATTTTTCTCCATCCTTTCACTTTCAAATTATTTGTACTTTTGAATTTAAAGTGAGTTTCTTGCATTCAATATATAGTTTGGTCTTGCACTTTTAATCATTCTGTCATTGTTTATATTTTGATGAGAGAGTTTAATCCATTTAAAATCACTACTGATATTATGAGACTTTCTTCTGCCATTTTGCCCTTTAGTCTTTGTATGTCTTACAATTTTTTTGTCCCTCATTTCTTCTGATAATGCCTAGTTCTATATTTATTTGAATTTCTGTGTTGTACCATACTGAGTGCCTTCTGTTTTCTATCATGTATGTTTTTCACCTGTTTTCCATGTAGTTACCATGTGTTAAAATATAACATCTTAAATATGCAATAATCACATTTGTATTGACACAACTTAACTTCAAGAGCATATATATTTTTTTCTAAACACCATTGTACCATTTTTTGTATATATTACCACTTACATCTTTGTACATTATTTGTCCAAAAGCATAGATTTATCATTACTTCTTATGCATTTATGTTTTATCAGCTGAAAGAAGTAAGAAGTGGAATTACATGCCAAGCAATGCACTACAATAATACAGGAATTTATAATTTCCCAAATGGTTACCTTTACCCCAGATCATTATTTCCTTATGCTGCTTTGAACCAGTTCCTAGTGTCCTTTCTTTCAGTCTGAAAAACTCCATTTAGCATTGCGTTTAGGACAGGCCTAGTGCTGGTGATCTATGTCAGCATTTGTTTATCTAGGAATGTTTTAATTTCACCCTCATTTTTAAAAAGAAAGTCTCATTGGATATAAGATTCTTGGTTGGATTGTTTTTCCTTTCAGAACTTTAAGTATTTCAACCCACTGACTTCTGGTTTCCATTGTTTCTGATAAGAAATCAGCATTCAATCTAATTGGAACTCCCTTTTACATACTCCTGCTTTTCTCTTGTAGCTCTCAGAACTCTCTTCTTGCCCTTTGCATTTAATAGTGTGATCAATATATGACATGGTGTATTTTTTTCTTGTTTATCCTGTTTGGTGTTCTCTGGACATGTTGGTTGTGCACATTGACATCTTTTGTTAAGTTTGGGAAATTCACTAACCTTATTTATTTGAATATCCCTTCTGCAACTTTCTGACTTTCTTCTCCTCCAGGTACTCCCATAATGTCTATATAGGTATGCTTGATGGTGTCCCAGAGTTGTCTTAGTATATTTTGCTTTATTGAATACTTTTTTATTTTTTAACTGTCTGCTCCTCAGGCTGACTCATTTCAGGTGTCTTGTCTTCAAGTTCACTGAATCTTCTGCCATCTCCAATCTGCTTTTGAGCTTCCCTGAAATTTTTCATTTAATATATTGGTGGTTGTATTAGTTAGCCACCCTCTCTGTACACATGGGTGGCATTCCTCTCTTGGCCTAAGGAGATGTCTTAATTCCAGATCTCATCTTCCATGGTTTTCCTCTGAAAGCCATTTTCCCTCCCATATTTCCCCAACATGGCCCTTTTATTCCAGCCTGACAGTGGTTTTGCTCATAGAGTTCTCTCAAAAAGCTTGTTGGTATAGCATGCAGGAAGCAGGGATCAAAACCATCAGACAGTAAGAGTTTCCACAAGTCCTTCTTGGATAACTACATTTTTAATTCTGACTTATATAAGTTCCAATTTTAGTTAATTCCTCAAATGCTGTATTATCTTCTGGGGACTTGATTTCCAGAGGCTTGTAATTTCTGGAATCAGTTTCTGGTTTCTTTGTGCCCAAGAATTCAGTTTTCAGCTTTTCTCTCTTCTAACATTTTGCTATAAGCTGCAAGGAGAAGCCAATCTACATTCTCTGAGTTTACCATTAACCATTTATAAAACCATTTCAGTGTTTTGGTAATTTCAAAAGCATGATCCCATTCTCCAGTATCAAATTCTGTATTACACTTACCTGGCAGGGGAGATACCATGATCATGAAGGTGTTTTTCCCAGGGTAAGGCTTATCCATTGCACTCTGGATGTGCTGACCCCTGCAATTTCTCAAATGTGGGAAACTCAACTGCATAATTTGTGATAGTGGGGGACTGCATATGCTCTCTCCCCCAGAAAAAAAAATTCTGTATTAGCTGCTAAAGGGGTGCTGATGCAAATACCAGAAATATTTTGGCCTTTATAAAGCGTATTTATTTAAGGTAGAAGCTTACAGTCACAAGGCCATAAAGAGTAAGTTATTCCCCTCATGAAAGTCTGTTGCCACATGTTTGAGTAAGATGGCTGCCGGTCTCTGTGAGGGTTCAGCTTTCCTCTTCCTCCTAAGGCTCCATGGTCCCAGCTTCTCCCTATCTCAGCTGTAGTCTAGAATAAGACTTGTCTCTTTCCCCAGGGCTCAACTCTTTCTGGGCTTTCTCAGCCCTTCAAGCCTCTGGTCTCTTCAGCTGCAAACTATCAGGCAAATGGCTCAGCTCTCTCCCTGGGGCTCCAGTGTCCAAATCCAAACTCTCCGTGTTCTCCTACTCTGTGTATTTACTTCCCTGTCTTTGATTAAGCATCTGTTTATATTGCCCACAAAGAGGGGCAGCAGGAAACCCAACTGAGTCACCCTAATGATGTGGTCAAATAAAAGTCCAAATCTTGATTTAATAAAGTCAACATGAAGCCTCTGAATCTGATAGAGTCTAATACACCCAGGGAACAGACAAGTTTACAAATACAATCCAATATCTATTTTTGGATTTCATAAACAATACCAACCTGCCACAGTGGTTTTCAACTCCAGTAGTTCTGATTGGTTCCTTCGTAAATTTTCTCTCTCTTAAGATTCCAATATTACACATTCCTTAGTTTCTTCATATCCTTTAATTCTTCCTCTGTAATTTCCTTTATCTCCTTGAGCATTTTTAAAATCTTTTTTAAAGGCTTTGTGTGGTGTGCCCATAATCTGATCTTCTAAATTGGTGTTTTCCAGATTTTTATCCTCTTCCTTTGTATGTGCCACTATTTCCTCTTAATTTTTTTTCTTCTATGTTTTTTGCTGCACACTGTGCATTTTTAATTTCAGATGTGACATCTGGGTCTTATTCTCTGAGATATCTGTTCCACAAATTTCTAACCAGCTGGTGATAATGTGGAGATTTTCTTTACTTTCAAATATCCTATGAGGAAGATCTGCCTAAGGCAAAACTGTGCAGGTTTTCCCCCTTTCTTTCTGGGGCTCTGTATTTTCCTGGGTTTTTGTTTTTTAGTTGTTTTGGAATTCCTATGTTTATTGGCATTTGTTTGACTCTTCTATGTCCCAGAAGAAAGACCTCTCTCTCCTGGGAATTTGAAACTGGAAGCCTTTTCCCCAGACTGTCTGACCGTATAGTTTCTTACATTCATTTCATTTCCCCAAGCTGCTTGTGTCTGGAAGGCAAATTCGGGGAGGAAAGTCATGCTATAGAGAACTTTCCTAAGTCAATATTTCCCATCCAAAACATGGTCAAGGACCTAAAAAGGGGAGCACAGACCAGATCCAACTTGTATTGGATAGCTGATCAGGCAGGGTGCCATGGCTTTCCAAAGCTGAGCTTTCTTAGCCTGCCCAGAAAATGCAGCCTTTCAAACAACTGTCCTCCACAGCTCTGAGGAATTGTAACATCTTTAATTCTCCCCTTCTGCAACCTTTGTCTCTTTGTCTTGAGTGGGTTCAAATAAAGGCTGACATTGGATCCAGGCTCCCAACAATTAACATTCTCTAATCAAAAGCTATGATTAGTGATTTACTCTTCCCACTCCTAGTGTTGGGGAAGAGGATTTTTATGTCCCTTTCTGTCACCAGCAAGATAGCCAGGGGCTGAACCCCACATTGATCTGCCATGAGAAAGGGGGATGGGCCTGGCTGTTGCCACTTTGAAAGAGTGGTTTAATATTCTTTATGATTTATCAGCATCTTCTTCCTACTTGTAGCTGTTTGGTAGTTTGGTGTAATTATGAATTCCAAAAATAGATATTGGATCATGCTTGTAAACTGTTCTGTTAATCTGGGCATGATTAGGTTATGATTAGGGTGTTAACTGGGCCATGTTAGTGGGGCGTTGAGCCCTGCCCCTTGGTGGGTGTGGTCTCAAGTATAAAATACATTGCAAAGGACAGGGTTGGAGAAGTTTTGATGTTCAGGTCTTGAGCTGGAGCCCCGGGAAATAAGAGAGCTTGGTCATGAGGAAGGAGAGAAGGCCCCAGGATAGAGATGAGCCATTCAACTGAGAGTTCACAGCTGGCCTTGTGGAGAGAAGCAAAGTCTCTAGAGTCTAATAGTATACAGCTGACCTTGTGGAGGAAACAGTAGCTAAACCCGGAGAGAAACGCAGCCCTGAGAAGAGAGGAACCCAAGAAGTCTGAACCCTGGCAAACGTTGGCAGCTATCTTGCTCCAACATGTGGCAATGGACTTTGGTGAGGGAAGAAACTTATGTTTTATGGCCTGGTAACTACCCTGAATAAATTCCCCTTTATAAAGACCAACCAATTTCTGGTATTTTGTATCAGCACCCTTTTGGCTGGCTAATACAATGTTCTTCCCTGGATTCTGTAGTGCTCTTCTGGCCTCTGAAGTTTGAAAAAAAAAAATACTTGTTTCACATCATTCTTGCCTGGAAAATAGTTGTTCCAGTTGGAAAGACTGAGTCTTGGAGCTCCCTTTTCCACCATCTTTGTACAGTCCTCTGCAGGAATTTTTGAAATTTTTTGTTATGTATCCAAACACCTATATTAGTGCCTGATAATTAGTAGATTCCTAGTGAATGCATCTTAGGGTAATAAATTAAATGATACAGTTAAGAAAAAAATACACTTTGAGCATTTTTATGAATATTGAAACATATACAGTGTATATATTTAATATACATATTTAATATTAAGTATTAAAATATATTAAGTATATATAATTAATGTAATTAGATATGTTGGCCAAGATATGCAAATACATATTAATAAATAAGGAAGTTTTAAAATCCAGGTAAGTTGAGGTAGGTATAGGAGGCAAGATCTAAGTTGAGGTAGGTATAGGAGGCAAGATCTCAAAAGGCAGCACCTACAAGTTCCAGATCACAAGAGAGATGACAAATCTGGAATGAGGTATAAAGACTAGTAAGATAGGAAATAGCAAAGAGTTACTGCTAAATTCCTGCAGATAACATTTAAGTTGTCAGGAGTATTCACCTTGTCCAATGACTCTAAAATATTTGACAATTAGCATAAGAAGAACAAAGATTGGTGACTTTGACTTCATTTTTTATATTGGAGTGATTTCATGAAAGAATGAGAGGAAGACAAATTGGTTTAGTAGATTCAAGTAAGTATAAGATGTCATTTTCATGAATTTTGCTATAAACGGAATCATAGAAATGATGCATTAACTTGAGATGGAAGTAAGTTTAGGAGGTTATGGTTCTTTTGTTTTCTTAGGTTTTTGAAGGTTAATCTTTTTAATATTTTCACAGATGTTCCTTCTTCATAGTGTCCCATTTTGAATAGCAGGCAGTAAACTTGTTCAATATTCAACCACTTATATAGTCGCTTTTTGTACAACTTTTCTCACTATAATTTGTTATTGATTCTGTTTTTCAAAGCCTGAAGAAAAGGTTATTCTACAACTTTTTAATATTATTTATCAATTATTTCCTACTATATTTACATATTTTTGTTTCTGTGTGTTTTTGTGATTTAATTAGCTTTTGTTTTACTTGGAAATAAAACAATATTACTACAAAATTAATACAAAATTAAACTGGTAAAATCATAGGAAGCAACTGAAGCACATGGCTTATTCATATTTTGCCCTTAGATCAGTTGCTAAGGCACAGCTTACATCATTTAGTGTGATTCCACAGTTCTTTGCCATTTTAGAAAATGCACTTCTGACATTTTTATTAGGCTTTTGTGTTTGGTCACTGTATTAAATCCAGCAAATTAGTCCTTTCCACTTAAGTCTGTCCAAGGAATGGAGAAGAAACAGCATTTGCACATGAAAGGCCATTATCTTATCTTAACAAGTCCAGCCATATGGAGAGTGAATCATGGCAATTCAGCTGGGAAAAACAGAACTGTATCCAGAAAGGGAAAGTAGTGAGAGTGAGCCAGTGACGGGGCTTGTGACTTAAAGCAGCTGCTGCTGGAGAGTCCATGAGCAGCTGCTAGGATTAACAGCCTTCACCCAGACCTGGCCTGATGGAACATTCAGCAGACAAATTTGTGCCCAGGGAATGTGCTCTGCCCATGCCCTTGTTTTAGTTATAGTTTATTGAAGATACTCAGGAGACTGTCCATTTTTACAGGTTCTTTCCTCAGATCAAAACATCTTTTTTTAAACACACAGTTTACTATTTTAGTCTATTTTAAGTGTACAGTTTGCTATTATTAAGGACATTTATAATATTGTGTAACCATCATCACTGTCTAGTTCCAAAACATTTTCATTTTCCCAATCAGAATCTCTGTACCTCATGAAGTAAAAATCCCCCATGTCCGCTCTTCACCCCAGCCCCAAAGTAAATCACACTACAAATTTACTTTCTGTCTCTATTCATTTGCTTATTATAGATACCTAATATAGGTGGAATTATACAATATTTGTCCTTTCATGCCTGGCTTATTTCACTTAGCATAATGTATAAAAGGTTCATCCTTATGTTGTAGCACATATCAGAAGTTGATGTTCAATTTTTATAATAGCCATTAGGTTGGGTATAGAGTGACATCCCATTGTGGTTTTGATTTGCATTCCTCTGATGGCATAGAATAGTGAGCATCTTTTCATGTGCTTATTGGCCACTAGTTTATCTTACTTGGAGAAGCATATATTCAAGTTCAAAGCATCTTTTTAGAATGAAGTAAACACACTGACATTTTGTTTACATCGCTGGAAATAGGCTGCAGTAAAAATATGCAGCAGTTTTTATGGTTTACTTTGAATACAGCCTTCAGTCCATGAAGGTAAATACTTCGATTGGAGGAAGAGGTGGTAGTGATGATAGAAGGGGTGGAGTAGTTGTGTAGCCCTCATAGGTTGAAAAATTCTTTCAAGCTTTTGGCTCGCCTTAATAGTTACTCATTTGATCCACAAACATATGAAGGAGGGACTCTAATTCAAATTACAGATGAGGAAACTGAGACCCAAAGAGAAGATATCATTCACCCAAGTTCACACAGCACATGAGAAACAGGATGGCATTTGAATGCAGAGCAGATCCAGTTCTCATTAGTCTGTTTATTAACCTGGTTAGGTTCAAGATTTTCTTTTAATTATGTAAAAGTTCTACAAAAGACAAAATCCTTATTTACTTTAAATCCTTACTTTGTTTTATGTATTGTTAATTGTGACACACTCATAGATGTTACCGTGTCCCACACTATCTGTTCTGCCACTTAACTTCATGCTTGATACATCCCTCTTATTTATCTCTACAATCAATTTGCCTTGACTCTCCTTCCTGAGAGCCACATCTGCCCATCTGCTCCTTTCTACTCTCTTTAGATTATTTCTTAATGAGAGTCCATGGCTACAGGATTTCTTCAACCACACCATCCTCTACCCAAGAAGAAGAGGTGATGTCTTAAAGTACAGCTAGGATCATGTCCCTTCCCCAGTCAAAAAGCATTTTTTGTATTTCAATAGTAGCTTGAATTTAACAAAATTTTGTGCATACATTAAATTCAAAGGAATTTTGATAGATCCATATCATGCCTTCAATTTTATAGATGGGATAACTGAAACTTAAAGTGGTTAATCAAGTTAACAGCCCACAGCCATAGACTAGAAACCATTCTGGTGCTCTAACCTTTACCAACAAACCAGGGTCCATAGTCTAAACTCCTACCTTGGACTTTGAGGTCCCTAAGTGGTCTCAGTTACTATTCTTATTTGTTGGTGCTTTCTCACTAAACCCTGTGCATGAGGATTTATGCAAGTAAATTAGCAACTCTTAAGCCTCCAGGCATTTGCTTCTGGTATTTCTTCTGCCTTCTTTACCAAGAAACATCTATTCACTTTCTAAGAGACAGATTGTGTCTTCTTCTCCATGAAGATCTACTTGGTTTCACCGGTGAAGAACTTGACCTAACCTACTGAAAGCAAATACTGTTGTCTACTTGTGGGTCTCCCACATGAGCACAGGCCTTCTGTCTTCCCTGTGTGTTACTACCTTTTCCTTTACTGCCTATCAGAATACTTTCCATCCCTTCTGTTGCTAATACTATGTGTTGTATCAAAAGCGAATGTACAGGAGGGGTCCTGTCTTATTTATCTCATCACCATCTTAGGTTCTGGCCCATAGTTGGGACTTCTTCATTGACTATATGGCCTTTCTATATATATATATATATATATATATACTTTTAAAAAATTTTATTGATACATATTAATAAAGCATACAATTTATCTGAAGTGTATAATCAATGGTATTTGGTATATTCCCATAGTTGTGCATTCATCACTTCAATCACTATTAAAGCATTTTCATTATTTCAATAATAATAATAATAGTAATAATAAAACAGACAAGCAAACAAGAAAATTCCTCACCTTTCCATCTCTCTATGCTTCCTGCTCTGCCCATAGCTAGTGTTTCTGGCTATTCTATCCAAAGTGTAAAATGAATGGCTTTCAGTATATTCACAGTGTTGTACATTCATCATCTCAAAAATTTTAGAACAATTTCATTACTACAAATTATTATCCCTTAGCTTTCATTCCTCAGACCTACACAACCACTAATCTAGGAATTTGTCCATTTTGTCTACAAAATGGACAAAGTTTCTAGTTTTTTGACATAAAGTTCTTCCCAGTATCCTCTTATGATCTCTCTTATTTCTGTGGGGTTAGAGGTAAATCACTTTAGAAAATTATTTATATTTACATTTTATATAAATGGAGCCATACAATATGTAGTACTCTGTGTCTTGTCTTTCAATTAGTATAATGCTTTTATGTTTTTTTTTGTCTGATATTAACATTGTGTAGTATTAATTTATATTTGATCAAATTCAAAGAAAAATGGTCTTATATATGCAATTTTAATGAATTCATATTTCATTTAATATATTTATATTTCACCCTATATATTTAGTTAATAATAGTGCAATCATTCAGCATTTGTCCTTTTGTGTCTGGCTTACTTCACTCAACATAATGTCCTCTAAGTTCATCCATGTTGTCATATGTTTCAAGACTTCATTTCTTCTTACTGCTGCATGATATTCTATTGTGTGTATACTACACATTTTGTTTACCCATTCATCAATTGATGGACACCTGGGTTGTTTCCAACTTTTGGCAATCATGAATAATGATGCTATGAACATCTGTGTGCAGATGTCTATTTGTGTCACTGCTCTCAGTTCTTCTGGGTATATACTAGCAATGGTATTGCCAGTTCCCATGGTAAGTCTATATTCAACTTCCTTAGGAACTGCCAAACAATCCTCCACAGTGGCTGTACCATTCTACATTCCCACCAACAATGAATAAGTGTTCCTATCTCTCTGCATCCTCTCCAACATTTACAGTTTTCTGATTTTTAAATAGTGGCCAGTCTAATAGTTGTGAAATGATATCTGATTGTACTTTTGATTTGTATTTCCCTAATTGCTAATGATGTTGAACATTTTTTTCATGTATTTCTTCACCATTTCTGTTTCTTCTTTAGACAGTTGTCCTTTCGAACCTTTTGCATATTTTTTTAGTCAGATAATTTGTCTTTTCATTGTTGAGGTGCATGATCTAGTTATATATTATGGATATTAAACCATTATCAGAAATGTGATTGCCAAATATTTTCTCCCATTGACTTGGCTGCCTTTTCACCCTTTTGACAAAGTCCTTGAGGTTCAAAAGTGTTGAATTTTGAGAAGGTCCCATTTATCTATTTTTTCTTTTGTTGCTTGTGCTTTGGGCTTAAGGTTGAAGAAACTACCACCTACCACAAGATCTTGAAGATGTTTTCCTATTTTTCTTCTGGTAGTTTTAAAGTTCTTGTTTCTATGTTTAGGACCTTGATCCACTTTGAGTTAATTTTTGTATAAGGTGTGAGATAAGGGTCTTCTTTCTTTCTTTTGGATATGGCTATCCAGTACTCTTAGCACCATTTTTTCAATAGACTGTTCTGGTCCAGCTGGGTGGGCTTAACAGCCTTGTGAATAATCACTTGACTGTAGATGTGAAGGTCAATTTCTGAATTTTCTATTCAGTTCTATTGGCCAATTTGTCTGTCTGTGTGCCAATATCATACTGTTTTTATCACTGTAGCTAAGTAATATGCTTTAAAATAAGGAAGTGAGAGACCTCCAAATTTGTTCTTCATTTTTAAGACATTTTTGGCTATTTGGGGCCCCTTACCCTTCCAAATAAATTTGATTATTGGCTTTTTAATTTTGGCAATAAAGATTGTTGGGATTTTATTGAGATTGCATTGAATCTGAAATCAGTTTGGGTAGAATTGACATATTAATAATATTTAGTCTTCCAATCCATGAACATGGAATGTCCTTCTATTTATTTAATTCTTCTTCAGTTTCTCTTAGTAGTGTTTTGTAGTTTTCTGAATACAGGTCCTTGATTTCATTGGTTAAGTTTATTCTTATATATTTGATTATTTTAGTTGCTATTATAAATGACTTTTTTTCTAATTTCCTCCTCAGATTGCACATCAGTAGTGTATAGAAATGTTATTGACTTTTGTGTATTAATCTTGGAACCTGCCACTTTGCTGAACTTATCTATTAATTCTAGAAGCTTCATTATGGACTTTTTAGGATTTTCTACATATAGGATTATGTCATTAGTGAATAGTGAAAATTTTACTTCTTCCTTTCCTATTTGGGTGGCTTTTATTTCTTTGTCTAGCCTAATTGCTCTAGCTAGAAAAAATATTGAATAATAATGGTGACAGAAGGCATCCTTGTCTTGTTCCTGATCTCAGCAGAAATGCTTTCAGTCATCCACCATTGAGTACAATGCTGGCTGTAGGTTTCTCTTATATGCAGTTTACCATATTGAGAAAGCTTCCTTCTATTACTATCTTTGGAGTGTTTTTATCAAGAAAGGGTGATGTATTTTGTCAAATGCCTTTTCTTTTCAATAGAGAGGACCATATGATTTTTCTTCTTCCATTATTACACTAATTGATTTTCTTGCATTGCACCACCTTTGATTACCTGGGATAAAAACCAATTGATCATGGTATATAATTTTTTAATGTGTTTTCAGGTTCTGTTTGCAAACATTTTGCTGAGGATTTTTGCATCTATATTCATTAGAGATATTGGTTTGTAATTTTCTCTTTTTTTGTAGATCTTTACCTGCTTTTGCTATTAGGGTGATGTTGGCTTCATAGAATGGGTTTGGTTGAATTCTTTCGTATTCAATTATTTTGAAGTACTTGAGCAAAATTGGTATCACTTCATCTTTGAATGACTGGTAGAATTCATTCCAAAGCCATCTGGTCCTGGGCTTTTCATCTTTGGCAGGTTTTTGGTGACTGTTTCAATCTCTTCACTTATAACTGGTTTGTTGAAGTTTTCTATTTCTTCTAAAGTCATTGTAGGTGGCTCATTTGTTTATAGGAATTTTTCCATCTCGTCTACATTTTCAAGTTTTTTTACATAAAGTTGTTCCCAGTACCCTCTTATGATCTCTCTTATTTCTGTAGGGTTAGAGGGAATACACCCCTCTCATTTTGTTTCTGTGAAATGAAGCTGTGAAAACAGAAACCAGATAAAGAAGGTGGGAGTTTTACAAGAGTTCAGATCAAAGAGCTTGGATTAAAGAGAGATGGGAATGAAACAAGTAACTTTATCAAAGTCGTCACCAAGGTTCTATGTGACTGAGTATATTTGGGGGATGAGTTAAAATGAAAAGGTAAAGATGTGCCTAAAATGTTTGAGTAATTTATTCTATTATCAAGTCAGGAACCAAAATAAGAAAGACACATTCAGTCATTCAACAAATGTTAACTAATATCCATTTTATCCCAGGGTTTGTGGAGAAGTTGTTAAATTTGTATACTTTCACATATATATGGGATATATAGAGTTAATATATGTATTATAATATATGTATTATATATGTATTATAAGAATCTACAGTATGTTTATCATTATCCCAGAGGTCTGGAGCTGTGTGAATCATCTTTAACCATTTCAGGTGAGGAATATCCTGCAGTTGTGAAACTGAAGCCCTTACTAAAATACCCATGTATGGTGGCATTTTTCAATATATAAGGAAGGAAACAATGTAGGAAATGGGAAAGATCCCAAGCCACATATTCTGATTTTATAATATCAGGGACCAACTCTGGATCTAATTCTGTAATTATTACAATGAAAATTACCTGCAGTCTAACACTGTTCTTTTTTTTTTTTACAATAAAAGGAAAGCCATTTATCATATCACCACAGTAAAGTTGAAAACATATCATGATTTAGGTACCTAGAGGTATGCACATATGAATAATTAAATGTTAAATTACTAAAATTTTAATGATTCCTCTAGCCATGTCCACAACCAGAAATGGCTTCTAGGCAATTTGGACATGTAGGCTAAGAATGAGGACATACTACTATAATCTAGAATGCCAACTGATATCTGGGATAGCTTTTGGAGAACAATATCATTGGGCATACTGGACAGTGTTAGCAACACTTGCTATGTGACAACAGGTTGCTCTTAAAAATATGTCATTTTGAATTACCTCACTCTAGAAGCTTATATTTTATCTGTTTTCCACAGGTAGAAGAGATCCAAAGAGAAAATATCTCCACTACTACTTTGTGACCTTGCTGTGATTTGGGAACCTTGGAGAAGTTGGGATTGTTTATTTCTCTTTATGTGGTCACACTGTTTGGTAACCTGCTGCTCATACTTGCTGTCCAGACAAGCCTACGTATTCATATTTCAATGAATTTTTTCCTGTCCCATTTATCATGTGTGGATGTCAGATACATGAGCAACTTTGCCCCCACCAACTTCTTTGGTAGGTCTTGACTGTCAAGTGTCACAATCTCCTTTACCATCTCTGTGGTACAAATTTATGTTGTTGGTGCCCTTCTCACTATAGAGTGTTTCCTCCTAACTGTTCTGTCTTATAGTCACTATTTGGCCATTTGTTGGCTCCTGAGATATGCATTATTTATGGACAGCAAGACCTGTGTGAAATTAACAATTGGGTCATGGTTTGGTGGTTTTCTCTTCATGGGGGCTGTGTTTAATTTGCTTGCCATATTGACTTTCTTTCATCCTCACGTCATTGACCATTTCTTTTGTGTCTTCTTCCCATTGGTGAAGCTTTCCTGCACTGACAATACAACGATGGAGAAATTGGCCTTTGCTTCATCATTTCTGTTACTGTCTCCCTTCCTCTGGACCTTATTATCTTATTCTTTTATTTTTGCTTCCATTTTAAGGATTTCTTCCTCTATAGGGAAATACAGAGCCTTTTCCACCTGCTCATCCTACTTGAATATTGTGAGTGTGTTTTTTGGTACTCTTGTTATGGTGTATATGAAACCAGCATCAGACACAACACTCAATCTGAAGATTTCCTCACTCCTTCACGCTGTGTTCATATCCCTTCTTAATACTTTGGTTTATGGTTTGCAAAACAAATATGTAAAAAATATTCTAAAGAAAGGAACAAAACACCATGGTTCTTGTGGCAAATGAGATTAGGAAACATTGTGGTCTACAGTTAGGATTTGAGGCAAAACATCCAGCTTATGGGAGTTCTATTAAAAGAGTAGAGTTCAGGGAAGCAGATGTCACTCAAGCAGTTGGGCATCCACCTACCACATGGGAGGTCTTGGATCAGTTCCCGGTACCTCCTAAAGAAGATGAGCAAGACAGAGAACTGACCTGAGGGGCTGGTGTGGCAAGTTGATACAACAAGAGTATGCAACAAGATGACCAGATGAAATGATGCAATGATAAGACACAACAAGGAGACACAATGAGAGACACAGCAAGTAAGGAGCAGATGTGGCTCAAGTGATTGAGTGCTGTCCCAGGTTCAGTTCTCAGTGCCTCCTAAAAGAAGATAAGCAGATACAGAGAGCACACAACAAGCAGACCCAGAGAGCAGAAAGTGAGTGCAAACAACAAGGGAGGAATAAATAAATAAAATAAATCATTTAAAAAATAGAGTACAGTTCAAGTACAGTCAATAAATTCTTAATAATCATTTAGATTATAAGGTCAATAAATAAAACATCAAAATAGCATTTATTAACTTTGTATGTAAATAGAATAGTAACTCTATATCAAGTGATAGAATAGTAAATGCAATACAACCATGATATTTATACAGGTTTTTGTCTGTCCATATGTTATCATATCATCACAATAATAGCAGAAAGCAATGGATAGTTTATACTAGTTATAATCAACAGCAGATAATTGTTAGTATTTTACATTGACCTTGGTCAAAATGGAAATTTCTGCACCCAAATTTGGATTAAAATTGCTTGATGCTAGGTTTTTTCAAGCTTTTCATGAACATCCATAAACTATAAGTGTATAGTTTAAGTTGAGAACTTAAAAAACAAACATGAATATCATCATGCAGGGCTCCCATACATTACCCCACCACTAATACCTTGCATTGTTGTGAAACAATTTTTACAATCTATGAAAGAGCATCATCAAAACATTAATACTTACTATAGCCAGTATCTTACTTTTGGTGTACTTTTCCCCCAACTCACCCAGTTAATGACACCCTGTATTAATATTAAATACTTGTTACAGTTTATTGGAGAATGTTCTCATATTTGTTCTGGTTTCCACAGTCCATCTTCCACCACAGGATTCATCTTTTCAAGAAAGTGCATAGGCAGCCTACTCAATAGGAGAAAATATTTGGAAACCACATATCTAATAAGGGTTTGATATTCATTTTATATAAAGAGATCATACAACCCAACAATAAAAAGACAAGGAACCCAGTTTAAAGAAATAGGCCAAAGACTTGAATAGATATTTCTCCAAAGAGAAAATGCAAATGGACCAAAAGCACATGAAAAAATGTTCAGCATCATTAGCTATTAGGGAAATGCAGATAAAAAGTACACAGATTTCACACCCTATAGAATGGCCATTATTACAAAAACAGAAAACTTTAAGGTGATGGTAGTTTTATTTACTTAAATTTTCTTCACTAATTCATAATTTTAGAGAAATTAATTAGAAATAAACCCAAATGTTTGATTAAACTTTATATAATATATAATAAATTAAGATAATTAAAAGTAAAATTTGGAGACTGGTTTAAATGATTTAATAATACAAATTGTTTTATGAATTTGCATTGTATTTTGCACAAATTGGTAAGAGAAGCAACACATTTTAATACTGCTTATATAGCAGCTGTATTAATGAAAATAATCAAGTAAGTTAATACAATCTGAAGAAGAAAATAAAAACTATAGTGAAAACAATCTTGCAGATGGTATTGAAGTTCGGTGTTTACAATTGGGTTATCAAGCCATATTAATTAATTACATTCATTAAGAGAGTATGATATTTGAATTAGGAATAAAAAATTGGAAAATTAACATCTAGAAGTATTTATACACATATATAGCCACTTATGACAAAACACAAATTCCATGGGGAGTAAATTAATCAGTGTTCTGGGAAACAGAATTAACAGGATATATATCTACTTAAATTAAGTGATTTAAATAGGATTTGTCTAATGCAAATATAGGCATTGCCATATTCAAATTCTGTAAGGAGAGCACAAGCTGGATACCCTGATGAAGTGAAGTTGACTTCCTCAGGAGATTCTGCATATGATTCAGGGTTTATTGTGTTAGATTCCCCTTCTGTAGATGATTATTGTTATTATCATTTTGCATAGCACTACACATGCTATTATGGGAAGTAAATATGGGGATTTTCTAATTCCAAGCATATTACAAAATTTGCTCCTGATCTTATTATTTTATCAGCTGAATCAGAGAAAGCCAGCTCATATTAAGGATAAACCTTTCTGCCCACAGGGATGAAGGACTCAGTGGGAATATAATACTATTAATGAAATGACCCGGGCAAGGGCCATTCCCTTGTAGGAGTACAAAACTCTTAAGAAGCAGAATACTACTATCATACCATTTTTCATCTACTTGTCAGACCATTTGCAAATATACTTTAGAACTATATGGAGGAGCAGAAGTGATGAGAATGTCACAGAAACATCCTCTATGATGCATCCCACTGAGAAATATATCACATTGAATTATGAGTTCCACTGCCAGTTAAGATGGAATATGTGCATTCAACATGATCTCTCTCCTCAATAAGGCTATAGAACCTGTATATCATTCATAGAAGTTATATGTGAAGATTCCAAAATGCAAATAGTCACAAGTAAATTGTGAAGAATACCACAATTTCAACAGAAAGTACCAGAAAGATTATAGAGCTAAGTCTCCATAAAGTGGCAAAACTAAGATTTTTTTTAACTCCTTGGCACATTCTGAGTTGAACATGAACGTAACTTACCCAAAGCAGCAAAATGAAGTCAAAATGGAACTAACAGATAGATCACCCTACAGGTATCAGTGCTGATACAGACTGGTACATATGTGGACAAATACAAATATTGTGAATGTTTTGAAAGCAGGGTACATCAAAGTAAAAACATAGAGAGTTTGGTGAAAACATGCACACACACACACACAAACACACACACACAAGTTGTAGTATTTTTGAGAAAATAAGAATATATCCATTCCCCACAGGATTTAAACAAGACCTAGAGTCATACCATAATTATTCAAAATGTGTAGGATACAGAAAAAATTATTGGAATATAAAAAACCAGAAAAACTTCAACTTGTATAAGAAAAGGTAAATTTTAAAAAATGTTAATGCTTAAGTGCCATAAATGTTGGAACTATCTGACAAAACCTTTAAAGCAGTTATTATAAAAAATGTTCCAATAAATAATTGTAAAATCTCTTTACATTAATGGAAATTAGAACACCTAACAGGAGAAATGCAATGAAACATAGGGAAGTATTTGAATTGAAATATACAATTAGATATTTTTTTAAAAACTCATTATTTAGCCCAAGTAACAAAATGGAGGTCACAGAAGAAAGTCAGAATATTGGCATTAGATAATTAGAGATTATCTACACTCACCAATAAAGAAATAAAATACTGAAAAAAAAAAAGAGCAAAATGTTAAGGGCCCGTGGGGCAGTAATAAAAGGTCTTATATTCATATCACTGAATTCCAAAAAGGGCAGGAGAAAAAGTGTTATGCAAAAAATGAAGTACCAATGGCTGAAAACATACCAAATTTGTAGCAAGACACAGATTTACAGTTTTCGGAACCTAAAGTAGCCTTAAATAGATTGAAACCAAAGAATATGTAATAAAACTTCCACCTCCTTAAGATAAAAAATCTTGAAAGAAGCCACAGAAAAATGACACATTATATAAGGGGAAAAATGATTCTAATGAATATGGATTCTTACCATATCTTGTTTGGCTGATGGAAGTAGAAAAAAATGTTTATTGCTGATGGAAAATGTTTAATCCAGAATTCTTTATTCAGCAAAAATATCTATTAGGTATTATGATGGTTGGCTTCATTTGTCAACTTGGCTACATTATGGAGTCCTTTGGTTGCTCAAACACTACCTGACTTATTACTGTGAAGGATTTTGTACATGGGATTTGCTTCTACAATCATTCAATTTCATCCAAGATCAACCAAAGATTGAACTCAGCAAAATGGGTAATCTCTTTATCCAGTCAGTTGAAGGTCTTAGTGAGAACTGGGTGTTTTAGAGGTCAGAAAAATTTCTGCCTCAATTTCAAAATTGGCTCTTGCCAAAATTAACAGCAAGCCAGTTACCCAAGTAGATTTCAGAATAAGGACTGCTACATCACTTTTATTAGAGATTGTAGCCTGCAACTTGTTCTTAGAAGTTCATACTTGCCTGCCTCCATGTATGCATGAGATAACCCCTTATAATAAACACTGTTAATTCTATTGCTCTGGAGCACCGTAACACAAGAATGCAAGCAAAGTTTAGTTATTTGCATATAAAGAAAAACAAAGGGAATATTTTGCCAGCACACTCACTGTAAACTAATGGCTCAAAGAATTTCATCCCACAGAAGGAAAATGATACCAAAAAGAAATTTTGGGATATCAGCAGTGAAGGAAATTCATCAGAAATGTTACATCTGTGTAAATGTAATAAATTATTCTTCCTTGAGTTTTTTAAAAAATTTGGATATAAAACACAAAAATAGAAAATTGCCTAATGGGGTTTGTAACAGCTTAGGACAACTAAAACAGAGAGAGGGAAAGGTAAATTAACTTTGTCTTGGTCAAATTTCTGCATTTTACTTAAAATTGTAAAATACTGGTTCTAAGTTGATTGTGAGAATTAATGTATATAGCTGTGGAAGCAAAATTCTATAAATGTTCCACCATAGATTTTATGGCTAAACCTCCAGATTGTGTTAACATGTTGAGATATCATCCTTTTAATTATGTTACATGGCACAGCTTACCTTAAAATAGGAACATCATTTTGAATTATCTGGTGCCTTCCATGTAATAACATGAGCCCATAAATGCAGAGAGCTTTCTCTGGCTGGTGGAAGAAAATGAAGTAAAAAAGATATGAAATGTGAGAAAGACTCAACACAATGTTGCTGGTTTTGAAGATACAGGTGGCCATGTGAGAAGGAATGCAGGTGACTTTAAGGAGCAGACAGAGAGCCTAACTGAAAACCCGAAAGGAAATTGAGACTACAGCATAAAACTGCAATGAACTGGATTCTGCCAACAACATGAATAAACTTTGTATTAGATTATTTCCTAGAATTTTCAGCATGAAACATTACCCTTCAGACACCTTGATTTTTGCATTATGAACAGAATGTTAAGCCAAACCATACTATACTTTTGACTCATAAAAATTGTCATATAACAGTATGTTTTGATTTAATTCTCTAAGTTTGTTGTATTTTAAACATAGAAATGGAAATGTAGACAGTACTAATCTTTAGACCATCCTACAAAATTTTACCAAAAATATACTAAATATTTTATCAGAAAAATAATAGACACAGGAAAATGTAGTATTAAAAGAGATTCAAATACGGAAAAAGAAGAAATGAAATAGGAATCATGAGTAAACAGCAGTGGAAAAAATACCTTGAAACAAAGAACAAGATGGTTTATTAAAATCAAACATTCCAATAATGAGTACATGATATTAATATTTTTGCTGAATTAAAACACAGATATTGTCAAAATTAACTTAAAATGACCCAAGCAAATATTGTACAGAAGTTGAAATATATATCATGCAAACAGTAAGAAAAAGACAGCTTGTGTGACTCTATCAATATCTGGCAAATTAAATGTTAAAGTAAGGAAAATTACCATAAAGCAGCATATTTCATAATCTTGAAAAAGTTAACCAATCATGTGTATTAGTCAGCCAAAGCGGTGATGATGCAAAATACCAGAAATGGGTTGGTTTTTGTAAAGGGTATTTATTTGGGGGTAGAAGTCCCCAGTTACCACGCCATAAAGCATAAGTTTCTTCCTTTACCAAAGTCCATTGCCTCGTATTGAAGCAAGACAGCTGCCAATGTTTGCCAGGATTCAGGCTTCTTGGGTTCCTCTCTTCACAGGGCTGCATTTCTCTCTGTGCTTAGCTCCTCTGTTTCCTTCACAAGGTCAACTGTAGACTATGAGGCTCTCTAGGCTTTCCTTCTCTCCACAAGGCCAACTGTGATACTATCAGGTGAATGGCTTGTCTCTATCCCGGGGCCTTCTTTCTTTTCTCACAACCAAGCTCCTCCATCTGCTCACCTCCCCAGGCTCCAGCATCAAAGAGTGGGGCTCAACACTCTACTGACATGGCCCAATCAAAGCCCCAATTATAACTTAATCATGCCCAGATGAACAGATCAGTTTACAAGCATAATCTAATATAGATTTTTGGAATTCATAATTACATCAAACTGCCAAATGGCTACACCATGAAAGTATAACAATCCTACATATGTTTGCATCTAATAACAGCTTCAGAATACATAAAACAATCACAGACAGAACTTAAAAATAGGATAGAGAAATCATCAATTATACTTGGGGAGTTTATCACCTCCTCGCTTAGTAATCAATAGAATTATTACATTGTAAACTCTTTTAGTTTGTTAGGCTGCTGAAATGCAATATACCAGAAATGGGTTAGCTTTTACAATGGTGATTCATTTGCTTGTGAGCTTATAGTTCTGAGGCCCTGAAAATACCCAAAGCAAGGCAAAGTCAGTTGATGCTTTCTCCCCAAAGACCAGCAGTCAGTGATTCTGGCAAGGCACATTTCATCGTCTGCTGGACTCTCTTTTCTATCAAGTTTCCTTGTTGCAGCTTCTGTCTTCCTCTGCCTTTCACTTCCAGCTTCTCTGTATTTCTCTTCATATTCATCCCATTTATAAAGGACTCCAGTAATAGGATTAAGACCCAACCATTCTGGCCATGCTAGAATGAAGTAGTCTATCAAAGAGGACACACCTACAATAGATCTCCATCCACAGGGATGAAATAGTTTTAAGAACATGATTTTCTGGTGTGCATAAAATCTGAAACTACCACAAATATCAAAAATATAAAACCATTAAAATTTATCAAACATTCCTTTAATCAATTTTGTAATAATTATTTTTAAGTGAGAATGGAACATTCATTAAAATAGATCATTTCCTCTTAACCAAACAAACCTTCACAAATGTAAAAAAATCAAATCATACAATGTATGTTCCTGTACCAAAATGGAAGTGAAAACATATGAATAACAGAAAGAAAAAAATAAAATATCCATATACAAGAGAATTAAGCATCACATTTCTAAACAATCAATGCTTCAAAGAGGAAGTATCAAGAGAAATTAGAAAATATTTAGAATGAACAAAAATGAAAAGAAAACATTAAAATTGCCATCATATATGTAAATCAGTGCCTAGTGGGAAATGAATACTATTAAAAGTATATAATAGAATATAAGGAAAGTCTCACACTAATAATATAAATGTCTACTGAAAAGGATAAAGAGGTATCATACATAAATTACTAATGTTGGAAATGAAGGAGTCAGATATTTAAAGAAGGAAGACAGACCATTACACTAGGCCCTTGCTAGTGATGGTTGTACTTATGAACCCTGTTTTTGTGAAACTTAGCCTATTATATGCTGCCTAAGAGTTACCTCCTGAAATCATCTTTTTTGCTGAAATGAGGCCTTTCTCTAAGTCAAGCTCAGCATATAAATACACTACCATCCCCCCAGTATGGGACATGACTCTGGAGGATGAGCCTCCCTGGCACTGAGGGATTATTACCAAGTGTCAACTAGTGATGCATTTGGAAGAAGACATTGACCAAAAGGGAGAAATATTAAATACAAAATAATTTTTATGGCTAAGAGATTTCAAAGTGAGTTGGGAGGTCATTCCAGAACTTACACTTATGTATATCTCAGGGGGATCTCATTGAACTGCCACATTAAACAGTGCCCCAAGCAGGGGCTCCTGAGGACTTTAGAGACATCTAGATACTATAGGCAGGGCAGAAAATCTCAGGAATTTGATACCCTGTCAGCTGGCCTTACGTTGGAATATATGTTCCCAAATGTAACAAAGTTAGACTCATTTATAATTTCCCTACATATAGCTCTTCTGTCCCTTTTATTTGAAACTATAATTAGCACTATATTCATTAAATATATGTCCCAGAGACTTAAATCTTCCATCTATTCATACGCCAGTTGAGCCCTGAATCTCAGCAGAGTTGCAACTCCTACTCTGTAGTTCATTAGATTCACCCAGGGCATCTAAATAAGGATGATGGTGGACAATACCTATGCCCCAAAACAGAGAATATCCACAACTACAAGGAAGACATTTCCATCCATGTGTCCCATGGGAACTAAAGCCCCTCTCAATCAGAAACAGAGTGGGCATCATGATCACAAAATCCTCAAAATTGAGGAATGAACAAACATAAAGGGGGGAAGAGCAAATATGAACTTAATTCAACTTATGATTTTTCTAACAATTAAAGAATTTACACCATTGATATAAAGGCAGTAGTCACCAGAGGTTCTGTGGGAAGGGCGAGAGAAGAACAGGGCTAACATGCGGTATTTTTGAGGCATTGGAATTGTTCTGAATGATATTGCAATGACAGGTACAGACCATGATACATTTTGTCAAAACCTATTAAAATGTGCAGTGCAAAATGTAAAGTATTATATAAAGTATTGACCATGGTTAGTAGCAATGTTTCAATACGTGTTCACCAATTATTACAAATGTACCACACTAATGAAAGTTCTTAATGGGGAAAAGTATTGGAGGGGGAGGTGGTGGGATATATGGGAATATCCCCCCATATTTTTGATATATCCTTTATGGAATCTATAGCTTTTTTAAATATAAAAATAATAAAAAAGAAAACTTCAAAATTTCCTCATACTTAAAGGTGGAAGATTGAATGTTTAAATCCTAGTATTGGAAACAAGGAAAAGAGGTCCAATCCCATAATTCCTAGCCATAGTAAAAAATCATTAAATGTAACAAAAACATAAAAAATAATTAAATTTTTCTTTATCCACAGAAGACATGATTTACAATATAAAATTCTCAAGTAATCTATACAAAAAATAAACCTCCTGGAATGAATGTGCAAGTTTTGCAAGGGCAGAAGATTCAGGCTTAAAACTCAATAATCAATCATACTTCTGCATAATAGCAATGAAAAACATGAAAGCCAAAATGAAAAAGAACATTACAATTAATCATAATATTATAGAAAATGGAATACTAATAAAAAATATCTGAATAGAATATGTACAAAATCTTTAGGCTACAAACTAAAAGATGTTTGATGAAAGATATCAAATATCTAACTAAATTGATATACATACCATTTTATGGATTGCAAGAATCAACATACTAAGGTGCCAATTTTTGCAATGATCTGTACATTTATCAGAATTTATTTAAAACACCAGCAGCCATTTTGTAGATCTAGACTATTTGGTTTTAAACATATATGGCCAAGTCGTAAAGCTAGAATAGACAAAACAATTTTGAAAAAGAATAGATATGGATGAATTACACAATCCCATTTTATGGGTAACTCTAAGGGTAAGATTTTATAGTATTTATGATAAATAAACAAGTAGATCAAAGGACATATGCAGAGAGTTCGGAGACCCATAGAGACGTGGTCATATTATTTTTGACAAAGAAATAAAGGCTACTCAAAGGGAAAAGAATAATATTTTTAAAAATTGATGTGGGGAATATTTTGGCATCCATATGCAAAAAAAAAAAAAAAAGGAACTTTGACCTAAACCTCATACACTGTATACAAAAAAATTAACTCTAAACATCAATTGTAAAATTATAAAATTTTTAAAGAAACTCTGCATGAATAAAGTCAGCAAAGAGTTCTTATATATGACACCAAAAGCACAATTCATGAAGGGGAAAATAATACATAAGACAACATTAATTTTTTTTTTTTAAATGTTCTAAGAAAGACAATTAAAAGACAAGGTATAAATATATAGATTGGGAGAAAATATTTGCAAATCACATATTTGATGAAGAACTTTTATCCAGAACATAAGAAAGACAATTAAAACTAAGAGGGAAAGAAAACAACAAAAACAATTAAATGTGGACAGACACTTCACCAAGAGGATAAAGCATAGCAAATAAGTAGAAAAAAAGATGCTCAACCTTAGAAGCCATTATAGAAATGCAAATTTTAAATAACTTGAGATACAGTGGCTAAAATTATTGAAACTTAACCTACTGTTATGGGGTGCCTAAGGGTTACCATCTGAGAGCCTCCTTGTTGCTCAAATGTGGCCTCTCTCTAAGCCAAACTCAGCATTTGAATGCATTACCTTCCCCCCAACGTGGGACATGACTCCCGGGGATGAGCCTCCCTGGCAACGAGGGATTAATACCAAGTGCCAACTGGCAACATGTTTG
>JAQZBX010020464.1:0-32997 GCA_029593785.1 Cabassous unicinctus
AAAAGACATAAGCCCTATGCTAAGAGAGATTGGAATCTCTCAGAGAAAAGTCCTAACCAGGAGGAAGAGAACTGGAAGCCCAGAGGGAAAGGAGAGACCAGGCAGAGATCAGCAACCATCTTGCTTCAGCATGTGGCAACTGACTGTGGTGAGAAAGTGACCTTGAGCTTGACTCTTTACAGCCTTGTAACCATATAAGATTTTACCCCAAATAAGTATCCTTTAAAAGCCACAGATTTCTGGTACTTTTTATCAGCACCCCTTTGGCAGAATAATACAGATGGTAAAAGTTATCTCTAGGGTAACCACTAAAAAATAACTTTATAAAATACAGATAAGGAAATGGAAAGTTATGAATATGGTACATTACAAAAATCAATAAAATACCAGCCAGAGTAATAGTGAAAGAATTAAAAAACTGAAGAGCTATACAGCACAGAGAAAATTAATAACAAATTGGCAGGCATAAGTTCATCTTTGTAGTAATCACCTGAGCAAATACCAAGGTTATGTTGGCACAGGTTGCCTCAATTCTAAATCTTTATAACTATGTCACATTTAATATGTTTTTTTTTTTACATTAAAGTTTAGGATTTATCTATGCACTGAATTTGTACTATGTGTGCTATAAACTTTTTATGACTATTTTCCTCCAATTTACTCACCTGTGTTCATTTTAATGTTTAATTACTAAAATCATAAAGGATCAATGAAATATGGTAAAAATGCAAACCATATATTAACATTAAATAACACACTCTGTTTATCTCAGAATACTGATTTGAGGCCCTGAGATTAAGAAAATTAGATTAGAAGGACTCTATCACTCTAAGTTACAGGCTTTTCTATTCCTGCAAGTCTTTCTAAGAAATAGAGAATCTCATTCTATATCCTTTACTGCATCATACATTTGTACTCATTTTTAGAGAAATGAAGATGTTGAAAGGGATTGATAAGAATGAGGATAACTTTAAAGAGACTCAGAGAACGATGTGAGTGTCACCTCTTCTTTAAAAAGGAAAAGGCATTGTGGTGTTTCTCCATTCTTAAACAAGTAAAGGGCTTCATTACAAGTATCATTTTAGAGGGGATTTAGGTTGTCATGGGAGAAACAAACACCTCATTTATTGGAGGCAGAAATTTTATTCTCTTGTGATTGTCCCTGCGTTATGTGGTAGGAGAAGTGTTCATTGTCTAATGTTTGATTCTCATTGAGAAGAGTCTCACTACAGGATGAAACCTATATAAATCTGTCTTTGATGGCAGATGAAAGACTGGTACTGTTGTATGGGTCTCTGTTTGGGTAAGGAGGGCAAGTTGCCTCTTGGACAAATTGGAGAGCAGTACTTTGGTTCAAAGCTTGATCCCTGGTCAGAAAGGAATGTTTTATAAGGCCAGTCTGTGAATGCACAGCTCCAGGATTCTCTGTTATTTAGTGTTACTTAGGGATCCAAATGAAATAGCACATTTTTCCACTTGTGCTTGCAGCACAATGAGAAATGAAATTACAAGCAGGGGCAGAGTCAAAATGCAACCTTCAGTACTTGTATAGGTCTTATTGGAAGATGACAACTTTGTCCTTTAATACTAAATCCCAGGAGCAGACAGATTTACTGGAAGATGACACCTATATCCTCTAATACTAAATAACAGGAGAAGATAGATTAACCCAACTACTAATATTCATCTGTCATCTCAGCAGGCAAAAATCAGGGCATATCTATCACAATTAAAGCAGGGCCAGACTCAAGGAAGTCAAAGTGGCTCAGGCTGACTGCTGACACTTAAGCCTGAAGGAGGAAGGTAGAACTGGGTGGAGCTTGGTCATTACAACTCTGCAAATTAACCAATCACAAATCATAGAGTGCTTAAAAGGGAAGAAAGAAACCAGTTTCTTGCTCACACACAAAAAAATAGTATTGCTTATATATTTTTTCTTTCTCACACACAATGTTATAGATTACAAATATAGCTAGAACGTGATAGTTACATGTTAAATGATAGCGAAATATGAAAGCTAGCTAGCTAGCTACCTAGATGATAGATAAAGACAGAATCCTAGAAATAGATAGATAGATGTTAAATCTATATAATAGAAAATGATGTGCTTTATAGTATATTATCCAAAATGGATTTGGTGGAGCAAAGAAGACACACATTATAAATGTTAACTGGATTTGCCAAATTTCATTCCCAAATATGTTTTATGCAACTCGAACAAACCAAAGCCAATTTTACTATTACTTTTTAAAAATTGTTGAATAATATTTAATTATTGGTTTCAATTGCTTTCTTGGATTATTAGTATGATACGGTATGGCTACAGCTCTTTTTTGGCCATGTAGAGTTCATTTTCTGGCTTTAATTCTTTGTCCATTTTTACATGAATAAATGAAAGTTTTTCATCTGTCAATATGTAGTTGTTAAGTTTAAATTATGGTATATAAAGCAGTGTCTGGTTATTTTAATTTAAATTATGAAATTTAAACCATTGTCTGAATATATTCTCCTAGTATGGTATTAGTCAAAACTTGTTTATATGTTTTGACAAATACCGTACAGATGTAATCTTTAAGTAATATATGTTTTCAATCTTACATTTGATGGGTTCTGTGTCATGCTAAGATATTTTTACAGTATATTTATAAAATTAGATTTTATGTTATTTTTAAAGGAGTTTTAGATTACATAAAAGTTGCATAAAAAAATATAGGGAATTCCCATATACCTTACCCACTTCCCCTCCTACACTTTTCTCCATTAACAACATCTTTCATTAGTTTCACACATTTGTTACAATTCATGAACACATATTGAAGTATTACTACTAATTATAGTCTATAGTTTGCATTATGGTTTACACTTTGCACTGCACAATTTTATAGGTTTTGCCATAATGTATAATGCCTTTTATCTGTCATTGCAATCTGATGCATAACAATTCCAATGTCCCCAAAACGCCCCATGTTACACCCATTTTCCCTCTCCATCCCCTTAGAACCTCTGATGACCACTGTCTTTATATCAGTGTTACAAGTTCCTCCATTAATAGAATAATAATAATTCTATTTTAGTCCACATTGGCATTCACCTCTTATGTTTGTTCATTTCTCAATTTTGAGGATTTTGAGGTGTTGGTGCCTACCCTGCTTCTGATTGGGAGGGTGCTTAGATCCCATGGGGCAGATGGATGGAACTGTCTCACTTGCAGTTGCAGTTACTCTTTTTGGGGATGGGCATTGTTCATCATCTTCCTTTTGTTAGTTGTCCTACGCATGTCCTATGAGCAAGAGAATAGATGCTGTTAGAAAATCGCTGAGATTTCAGGGCTTACCAAGGGTATGAACAGATGGTAGATTTACGTCTCTTGGACACAATTGAATGGTCATAGTACTAATTATAAGATCATTTGAAAGGGGCATAAGAACCATGTGTAGGAAAATTATAATTGAGTCTAACTCTGATAAATTGGGGTGATAGGTTTTCTTATATTCCAAGATAAGGGCCACTGACAGTATGCCATATTCCTAGGGCTGTCTACCCTGCCTATAGTCTCCAGATGTTTCTAGAGTCCTCAAGAAACCCCTGCTTGAGGCACTGTTTACCGTGTCAGTCACTGCGATTCTCATAAGATGTGTATAGCATATGTGCAACCTTTGGGAAGACCTACCAACTTAATTTGAAATCGTGTAAACATAAAAGATCATTTTTATTTAATAGTTCCCCCTTTTATTCAAGGTCTTTCTCCAAATGCATTACTAGCTGGTGCTTGGTAATAATCCCTCTGTGTCTGGGAGGCTTATCTCCAGGAGTCATGTCCCATGCTGGAGGGGGGAGATAGTGAATTTATCTGTTGATTTGTTTAGAGAGAGGCCACATTTGAGCAACAGGGAGGCTTTCAGGAGAGAATTCTTATGCTATATATAACAATAGGCTAAGTTTCAATTTCATAAGAACAAGACTCATAAGTTTAAGCATCAATATCAAGTGTCTGGCATATTGGTCTATCTTCCTTCACTAGTCACTGCCCATATACTCTAGGGATTCTTGCCACTCTATTAAAGAATGTAGATGACTCCCCATGATGGGAATTCAGTATTCTTTCAGCTATTGTGTAGGTCTTCACCCACCTAGACAACACCTCATGACCACTTGAACATATTCATATTCCATAGAGGTATACCCAAGGTTCACCCCCTCCCTACACACATATCTCCATCACTGACCCCACAACCCAGTGATCCTCACCTGACACATTTGTGACTCTTCTGCAATCCAAAACCTTCCCCCAAAACAAAGCCAAAAAAATAAATATGCAAAACTAAATTTAAAAATTAAAAATTAAAATTAAAAATAAATTTTTTGCACCATGTCTTTCATCTTTGTAAGATCTGTTATATTTCATGTACAATGACAATTTCATCTGTATGTCCCCCCAGTATCTTATTGTTTTCACTTTGTTTTCAAAGAAGCTTTAAGTTACAGAAAAGTCATGAAGAAAATATAAGTGATTTCCAAATACCCCACCAACTCCCCCTCACACATCTTCCCCTATTTTTCACTAAATATTTTTGGTTAATGTCATTTTTTGTATTATGTTCATGAATGTTTCTTTTGGTGACTTCGAATTACCAAAGAAGGTGCTTTTTTATGATAATAGTCTAACCTTGTTTTCCCACAATGCTAATCTATTGAAATGTGTCCTATTTTTTTAGAGAATGGTCCCCTCATTGATATCCTAAGTACCAGTGTCAGAGCTAACAGCTCCCTAAACACTAGATACTTTGTTGCTCTTTAAAATATTGTTATTAAAATATGCTTCAACCCAATCCTGTTATTACTCTCTAATCTGGCGATTTGTTTGTTGGATGATTGATATTCTTGAAAAAATTTTTATGAGGATACTGAAAATCAAATGTTTATTGTCTTCTCCATAGTCTTTAGGCTGAATATTCAATCAATATTTAAACTTTCTCATATCTACCCCATTAAGCAAACAAAGACAAATAAACAGCAGAAAATATTTAAACATTGCGCCTCTATGAAAACTTCATCCCCTCCATTTTCAGAGCAATGCAGTTTTCAATTTCCCAGATGTTCTTATTAAACAGAAAGTTAGAGTACATCATTCCCTCAGATCATCCAGAGGGATGGAAGCATTGAAACTCATCCTAAATTTGATGTTGCAGGACCTTTAGTGATAATGGTACTAGTTGGGGTTAAAACAGAATTTGGGAGAAGAAAAGTAACAGATAAATTCTTACACTAGAAAATTCATGTTTAACTATGTGAATGAGAGACTTTTCTCTTTCTCATATAAGTAGAAGAATGTGAAAATGGCTGGTATGAATGGATTATAATAAGTTCAAACATTCAGTACAGAAATCAAAATTAATTCAGAAAATTATCTGCAAACAATGAAAAATGATTACACTGAAGACATTTTGTAAAATGATTTAGTGAGTAAATATTTTGGTGTTCTCTTTGTGTTGTATTCGATGCATTCTAAGGAATACATAGAGAATAAAGAATAAAATCATGAAAAGAAAATCTGTAGACTTGCTTTAAAAACTGTTTCTGTTAAAGTTGACTCTAAAATGTATATGGGTTGTCAAAGTGACAGAAATTCAAAAACAGCTTTGAAAATGAAGAATATAATTGGAAGATTAATAGAGTGATATCAAGACTCTGGGACTGGTAAAAAAAAAATGGATATACATATAGGTCAATGAAACAGAATATGAAGTTAAGAAATAGTTCCACACAAATATGGTTAATTTATTTTTGACAAATTGTAAAGGAAATTGAATGATGAAAGGACAGCATTTTCATTAAATGGTACTGAAAAAATTGGGCATCCTTGTTAAAAGAACAAACAAACCAAAAATACACCCTTCACAGTGTATACAAAAGCCACTCGAAATAGATCTAGACCTAAATGTAGAGCTTAACATAGCAATCATGATAGGTAAAAAATATAAAATAAAATAAAATAAAATAAAATAAAATAAAACTTTGTTACTTTGGGTTAGGTAAAATATTCTTAGAAATGATATGACAAATATGATCCATTAAAAATTGTGCTAAATAAGACTTTGTCTATATTTTAAGAAATTACTTTACAAAATACTCTGTGAAAAATAAGCTGTGATCTGGGCATATATATTTTCAAATCACATATCTCACAAATGACATATCCATAGTATTTAAAGAACTCTCAAATCTTAGTAATAACAACACAATCCAATCATAACTGGGCCAAATATTTGAACAGATGGTTCACCAAGCAAGACTTACAGATAAAAAATAAGTGCAGGAAAATGTTCTCAACATCTTCATTCATTAGACAAATGCAAATGACAACTACAATGGGATATGGATGCCTAAACCTGTACAAATGGCTAATATAATAACAACAATAAAAACAACAACAAAATAAAACCAGAGTATAGAAAATCCTGACAAAGATGCACAGAATCTGGAACTCTTGTACATTGCTGGTTGGAATGCAAGAATTTCAGACACTGGAAAATTTAGTATATTTTTTAGAAAACTAAACTCCTAGACATTTCCCAAGTTAAATGAAAAGTTTTAACATAAAATCTTTACATGAATCTTTATAGCAGCCTTGCTTATAATTACCAAAAAAAAACTGGAAACAATACAACGTCTTCTAAAAGATGCATACATAAAATAATAAAATGGTTGTTAATTCTTTCTATGGAAAAGTTATCAACAAAGATCAAACCATTGATATGCCAATCAGCATGAATGAGTCTCAAATGCATTTTTCTAAGAGAAAGAAGCCAGAATAAATAAACTACATACTATTTGATTCCATTTTGATAACATTCTGTAACAGACAAATGAGAGAGACAGATAATAGATCAGAGTATCCTGGGCCTGGAGTCAGGGAGAGATTATCTACAAATCTTCAGCACTAAATTATTTGGCAGAGTGATACAACTCTTCTGAATCTACAAAATGAAAGTGTTTACATTAATCCATACATTTTTCAAAAAGCACCATACTTTAAATTGAAAGGAAATCTACACTAAATTCATAGAATTTTAAAAATATTTAACAGTGAGAAGAGTCATATATTTAGAAAGTTTGATCAATGAAGCATGTGAGAACAAATGATTTCACATATTAGAAACAAAATCTTGGAAATAGCTTCAAAAAATAAAACCTTTAGAAATTCAGAATAAAATGGATTATTTTCTATGAAAATACAAATTTTCAAAATTTAAAACAATATAAAAAGTGAATACATCAATTTTAAAGGAAATGGAAAATTTCAGCAATATCTCTAAAAATTATCCTTAGGGTGAACTTGTTTATGAGTATGCTTTATTAGCCATTTAAGAAATAGATAATTTTCTAAATGGTTTTGGATCATAAAAAAGTAGAGAATTTAAAAAATCATTCTTAGAGTCTGGAATGGTTTTATGATAAAACAGAAAGAAATGGCACAAAAATGATACTCTTTCAAACCCTACCTATCAAATAGATGTAATTTACATATAATATTAGCAAAAAAATATCTAGAATTCAGCAGTCCTTGGATATAGAAGCATATAATGGAAATTTAGATTTATTCCAGAAAAATAATTTAACTTGACATCATCAATTTTCATTTATCCTTCATATTATGTGTAGAATGGGGCAACAATATGGACCCTCTAACCAAACTGCCTGTGACCAATTCTTGGTTCAAAGATTTTAGCTGTGTGAACTGGGCATGTTCCTGACTACAACTAACTCAGTTTTCTGATCTGTTAAATCTAGATGAAATAGATACAAAACAACTTTGTAGTGTTGTTGTGATGACTGAGTTTATATATATAATGTTTAGATCCCTTAGTGGCACATAGCAAATGCCATAAACACATACGTTTTCATTATTATAATGATTGTTATATTAGTTTAAGGAATAATGAAACGATTTCAATATTTGCAAAAAAGTGCTGATGAAAATTGGCTCAAATTTTTGACAATTTTAGAATTAGCTAAGAATAAATGAAAAATATCTTTAAAATATTTGACAAAGAACTACAAAAAAACTTCTATTTCTCTATTTAACCATCTTCCTTGTATTATATTCTCTTTACTTAACTAGATAAATTATGTACTAAAAACAGGTGTGTGTGATTCTGTTTTGTGTGCACATGTGTGTGCATGCTTGTAGGTATGTATGCATGTTTACTCTTCCAACAAATCTGTAGTAACCCTAGCTATAGGATTTAAGATTCATTATATGGTATATAAATAAATATGAATTAAATGGAATGAAATTTAAGAGATCCTCCACAAGAGTTTTGATTATACAATGTAAAATAGTTGACATCTACACTGTTTTATTTAGTGAAAAAACATTAGTATTTCTATATAGATATAGGATTGGACAGATTGTCATTTTGCAACAGTTTTTTTCAATATCTTGTTTTGTGTGTTTCATAAAGTAGGTATGCTCTTCTGGTCTATTTTTTTTCATATCCTTTACTAGCATAGACTAGAAGGTTCTAATTTTTAAGAGGATATATTTTCCAAAGTAGTTTCCAACTAGCTGCTTTGATCTCCTTATTTCTAAGGCTAAGGCTATATATAATGGGATTCAGAAAGGGGGGCAAAACCATTTAGGCCATAGCAAGCATCATATCTTGAATGGATTAAGCTTCAGAAATTGTTCCCAAGGCAGCAAAGAGTCAGGGGTGAGCAAGAGTATTACTACAATTGGTTGTGGGGAGCAGGTGGAAAAAACTTTTGCTTGACACTATTGAAGGAATCCTCAGCAATGTTGAGAATATCTGGAAATAGGACATGATTATAAGAATAAAGCATCCAAAGATCAAGCATGAGCTCAGAACCAGGGTCACAAACGCAAGAAATAAACTCTCACAGGAAAGCAGAGCCAACATGTGAGAGATTTCACAGAAGAACTGATGGATCTTGTTGGATCTTGAGATGAGCTCCCTAAATATGTTGCCAGTGTGGACTGCCACATAGGAAAAACAACTTAGCCACGTGATGACTGACATTTGGTGACACTTTCTGGATGTCATTATGGCTCCATATTGGAGGCGGTTGCAAATTGCAACATAGTGGTCATAGGACATACTTGTGAGAAAGGCTAGCTTAGCAGACCCAAAAACAGAAAAAATATGCTTGAGCCACACAACCAATAATAATTAATAATTAATAATAATAATAAAAACCATTAATAATTAATGTGCAAGATCCAAACATGAAGAAATGATTGAAATGCTACTCAAGGAGACAAAAGAACACTTGCAAATTTGAAAGATATAGTATGAATGTATAGAATGGCAATATCAATCAGAGGTCAATGTTGTACTACTTTAGAAAATAATTTGTGAGTTCTTATTATTTTTATGCTCAGGTAGAGTGAGACTAGATGGGAATTATTTATTTCTTATAGGTTATGAATCTTTCCAAGATTGCTATCTTTTTGTAGGGATTTATGATATTTCATTGAATTTTATTTTTTTCAGGAAAATTTAGATTATAACAACAGCTAAGGGCTCAATGTCCTGTCTGTGATGGGGCAAGGGTCAGAATAAAAAGAGCTCTTACTGCTATAGAAAAAAGATGCCAAAATGTGCTATGGACCATATTTAGTGATACTATTCAGATGATATTATCTCTAAATCTATAACAAATGTTCCTCAGTGTTGTGTTGTGTTGGTGAATCTTTGTTGTAGGGGAATTCTACATGCTGTTTTGTAAGCTCACAACTTCTATAATGAAAATATATTTAAAAAGAGCTCCTAGCAAGGAGAACAGGGAAAGGAGAAAAACTTGGCATAAAAATGTTAGAATCTATCAAGAACCAAGCATAGGCAATCATCAGCTGATAGTGATGTAAATGGAGGAGGCACTGGAAGAGTCAGAAAAAACATGAGGGTGTAAAATATTTATTTAATGATAGAAAGTGTATGAGTCACCCAAAAAGGGTGCTGATGCAATGTACCAGAAATCTGTAAGCATTTATAAAGGGTATTTATTTCGGGGTAAAAGCTTAGAGTCACATGGTCATAAAGAGTCCAACTCAAGATATCATAAGACGTACTTGCTCACCAAAGTCATTGGCCAAATGTTGAAGCAAGATAATGGGGGATCTCTGCAAGTGTTTAGCCTTCATTCTTCCTCTTAAGGCTCTGTGGTCTAAGCTTCTTATGATCTCAGTTGTAGGGTGGCATAAGGCTCAAATCTCTGCCCAGGGATCATTTCCTTACAGGCTATACTGCTCTGGTCTCTTCACAAGAACAGCTGTAGACGATCAGGCTCATCTCTCTTCCCAGTGCCTCTGCTTTATCTAATGCAGTCTTCTCTCTTTCCTCATGCATCTGCTTCTCTGTGTCTCTAGTTCCATATGAGACTCTGTTTTATCAGCCCAAGAGGCTGAGACTCAATGCTGAGTTGCATTCTAATTACATGGTTGAAGCAAAGCCCTAATCTTAACATAATTTAATCAGACATCTCAGCTGAATCTAATAAAATCAAAGTATTGTATTATGGGCCCAAGGAAACAGACAAGTTTACAAACATTATCAAAATTTCTTCATAAATAATATCAAAGTGCCACAGATGGCAAGTGCACTAAAGATATTCAACCTTACTCTTGAAGATTTATGACTCATTTGCAATGTGTGATTATATGAACAAAGTGAAGACATTCAACACAGTTCTGTTTTCTCCAGTCACATTCCTCAAGGTGTGATCAGCCCCCAAGGAGGTGGGATTAAAAAGGTGGAGTGCTGTTAGGTTATCACACTGAGCATAAGGAGGGGCAAGACATCACCATTAAGATGCCCCACAGAATTTAAGATGCCCCACAGAATTTAACCTGGCTAAGGAGATAAGGAAGGTGAGTGATTGAAAAAAAAAATTGAAGGATAAATTGTAGTCATTCATTAAGTTAAAAATTTGCATTTTACATAATCAAGGATTGAAATCTTTAGCAAGAAAATAATAAACAAATATAGATTAAAGATGACTTTGGTTAGTAATAATATTTTGAGGATGCTATTTCTTCATCAGTTAAAAATGCAAGTTATTGGTGGAAAGGTGAGGTATGAAAGTGCTGTATAATGTTATGTATATTTGTTTTGAAGGTGACAACTAATACTATACACTTATTGTTATGTATGTTTATGTAAGAGTCATATACTTTAATAAATTTAAAAAAAGGAAAAGGACATTTTTTAGGAATATTTTATATTAGCCGGCAAACTATATATCATCTAGAATGTGCAGAAATTGGTTTTCTAGGTTGTTGAGAATATAGATTTTCTGAACACAAAATGTGCAAATGATTCCAAAAAGAAATATATGTTTTTTTCTTATGATATACTCAGATATTGGTATCTGAATAACAAACAATATTAATCAGCAGTAACAATTTTAAATGTCCATAAACAAGAGCTAGGTAAAATATTGCTATGTGTCTTATTAATGGACACTTTTCTTATGTAATGAAAATAATAAGTATGATTTTCAGTTTGTAATATTTTAAATTAAAAAAGAGAAAAACAGAGTGAAAGATAACCATAAAAATCAATCATTCTGGTAAAGTGGATAAAGCATAAATCTACAGAAAAGTAAACACGCAATAGTACAGTTAAATTAATTTTCATGAAATGAAGTGAAAACACCTAGGTAACTTGCTCCAACATGCATTGTGGAAGTGTTTGCTGAACCATATATTTGATTTACTACAATTATAAAATATATGTTTATCTCTATTATTCTGGAATTAAATTCAACGGTTTCTGTGACTCCCCATGTTCCATTTAATATACTGTTGTCTTGAACATGAGGTTTATTATCCAATTGGAGACAGTTGGTTTCAGCATCATAATTCATTTATTGATACAATCAGTTCTACCTAGTTGCCATTGCTTAAACATGGGGCCAGATTGGTATCTTTGTTTAGAGGCTGCCTTTGTTAATTCTTCCTGTTATTCTTTTTTTTTTTTTTTTGTCTTTTTTATTTTATTTTATTTTTTTATTTTAATTTTTTATTGTTAAAAATAAAAATTTTTCACAATACATACCAATGTTTCTAAAATTATATGTAAATTCATATGCATATATGTGCATTTGCATACATAAATGTTATTATATATATATATATATTTTTAAGGTGCTTAGATTACCTAATTATTTCTCAGGAATTACAAGGATTCCCATGTTCCCCACCTCCCACACCTCCCACAACATCCCACACCAACATCCTTCATCTGTGTAGCATATCACCCGCAATGGATATACACTTCCTGGGGCCTTGCCACCAAGCATAGATCACATTTCACATCATAGACCACTCTCTCTCACACACAGTACTGGGTGGTATATGCTGATGCAAAATGGCCTACATCTGTCACCGCAATGCCACTCATGAAACCCCCCAAGTCCTGAAAAGCCCCTGTATTTCAACTACCCCTCCACTCCCTGCCCCAAAAATGTCCAGTGGCCACCGTCTTCCTGTTATTCTTGCAGCTGTCTTAGAATCTATCATGGTAATTATGTCAGCATCTATCCTATTGGGACTCCAGTACAGATTCAATATTTTTATCATGGCATTGTTTATGCCCAGGCAAAGATGGGATCTGCCCAATGTCATCGTAGAGCCTTTGGGGCTGATATTCTCACCTAATAGTTGTTTCTATGTCTTGTGGACCAAGATACTTTCAAGTAACTATACTCCCCAGGGAGCTACTCCAAACACCTCTAGCTCTACTAGGAATTTTAAAAAATCAAAAGATATTTAAGTTTAAACTAGAGAAAGTAGAAACAATTGAAATACATGATCTTACACTGATTTCCTTAAAAATGTTCTTTAGTTTACAAAGTATAAATTTTGCACTTCTTTTGTTAAATTTATTCCTATGCATTTTATTCTTTTTAGTGCTATTGTGAACGGAATAGTTTTCGTATGGTTATTTTTGGATTATTTATTGCATTTGTATAGATTACAAGTGTAATTTATTTTTATCTTGAACTTATATACTGTAACCTTGCTGAACTCCTTTATTAGTTCAGACAGACTTTTTATTTTTCTTTATTTTTAAAGAAGCTTTAAATTACACAAATGCTACTTCAAAATATAAGGGATTCCCACATATCCCACGGCCTCCCAACCCACACTTTCTCCCAATAGAAACAATTTTCATTAGTGTGGTACATTGGTTACAATTGATGAACACATATTCAAACATTGCTACTAACCATGGTCTATAGTTTACATTATGGTTTACACTTTTAACCACACTATTTTATAGGTTTTGACAAAATGTATAATGGACTGTAGCCATTATTGCAATATCATGCAGAAAAAATTCTAAAAATTGTCCCCAAATGCCATATGTTACACCTATTTTCCCTCTCCCTCCACTCAAAATCTCTGATGACACTGTCTTTATATAAATATTACAAGTTCTTCCATTACTAAAATAATAAAATTTTGCATTTCTCCCTTATATTTGTTCATTCCACATTCTTGAGGATTTTGGGATGGTGATGCCTTATGTGCTTATGATTGACAGGAGGCTTAGATCCCATGGGGCAGATGGATGTAACTGTCTTGCATACAGTTGCATATACTCTCTGTTTATTGGGAAGGGCATAGTCCATCATCATCCTTTTATTAGTTGTCCTGGTAAGTCCTATGAACTGGAGAGTAGGTGTTGGCTGCAACTCTGCTGAGATTCAGGGCTCAATCAGCATATGAACAGCTATAATATTTAAGTCTCTGGGACATATATTTAATGGCTATAGTGCCAATTATATGTTCAAATAAATGGAGCAGAAGAACCATATGTGAGAAAATTATAAATGAGTCTAAGTCTCATATATTGAGGACATAGGTTATCATTCATTCCAAGGTAAGGTACTCTGCTAGAGTGCCAATTCCCTGAGGTTGCCTTCCTTGCCTAAAGTGTCAAGATGTCTCTAGAGCCATCAGGAGCACTCTGCTTGAGGCACTGTTTACTGTGGCAATCATTGAGACCCTACCAAGATGTGCATAAGCCTAAATTCCGGAATGACTTCCCAACTCACTTTGAAAGCAAAACCTGTGGATGAATCAAAGCCCTAATCTTGATTTAATAAAGTAAAAGTGAAATATCTGAATTTAATAAAATCAAAGGGGTATCATGCCCAGAGGAACAGATCAGTTCACAAATACAATCAATTATTTTTGGAATTCATAAGTAATAACAAACTGCTACACACTTTTTAATCAAATGTTAGCTTTATAAAATAAATATATTAAGTAGTTTTTCTAAAGACCATTTTTTAGGTCCTGGCAGTAGTTCTTAGGAATTTTTCTCTCATTTTATTTATTTTTTTATTGGCACCAAGTAAAACATGTTGGCCGTGTCAGTCACAGCAAAGCAATTGTTCATTTTCCTGCATATATCTTTTATTAATCGTATGATGTCACTAATAGGAGTTTTAGTTGGAAATATTTGTGCAAGAATGTTGATATAATTGATTGTTAATTGACTTTCTTTGTTGGAAACTTTAAGAACTGGCAAAATAAGGATAATATATGAGGAGTTGGTTGGTATAATGAATGATTCCCTCTCTGAGGAGATGTTGAATTATAGGCAGGAGCCTCACAGTACCTTGTTTGGGTGATATTGTGAAATTTATCACCCTGATTCACACTGCCAGGTCCATGGGGTCCCATTTGGCATGCTCCACCAATGGAGTGAAGGATTTGATTATACTCCTGGAGACATGACATGTTGATATATAAATACCTACAGTGGTGAAAGTAAGAGCAAAAACTGCCAGTACTGTGGGTTGGTGGTTAATAACAATTGTTCCAATAGTCACAATAGGGTTGGAGACTTGGCATTTGATATGCAAGAGGAACAGGCAGTAGCAGCTTCTGATAAGGCTGAGCAAGGATGCCTGGTTATTCAGGAGGAGGAGGCTCCCTTTAAGAAAATTTTCCACTAGTTGGTGATTAAATGGTTATGATCTCATCAGAGTAGGAGATGAAGTCAAGTTCCTTTTCACTGAATGTCCAAAGAAATTTTATGCCCATTGCATGATCTCAATTATTTTTAAGTAACAACTGAGCTTCATTAATTGTCTACTACTGGTCATCTGCATTGGCACTAATCCTAAACTATGGAAAGGTGTGTCTTTATGTCTTTAGCATTACTAGCCAATTGCCTCTTTTTTTGGAATGAGGGTTAGAGAAGAACCTCAAACTGCATTAAACACCCTTAGCATCCATTCAGCCATATTTCTCCCTCCTGCTGAATAAAATCCTTAAGAATGTTTTATATTTTCAGTCTGGTAAATTTCTGGTTTGGGTTTTAGTGTTCTACAAGCCCAAGATTCCTTTGACCTTTTAAGTTGAAGCTGGAATAATTTGGGGTGTGGGGTCCCTCATTGCTGTCTCATATTCTTTTCCTCTCTATCTAGTGCCCTAACTGACTTCAGAAAGGTGAGTTTCTACAGGAAATGTTAGGACACTCTATAACCTAAGAGTCAGTGATGAGTAGCACAACCAAGTGACTAAGACAAAAGCAATATGAGGATCATGGATGCCTGCAACTCCTTTGCCAGCAAGGACACATATTGTTCTGGTCAGGAGTATTTGCCCTCCCTTTGTGCTCTACAGGGGAAATATTCCCTAAGCCCAAGGACAATATAATACTTTGGATAAGTTCTGGCAGAAACAGCACAGAAAAGACTGAGCAACAAATTCTCCCATCTCAACATAGTGCCATCCTTGTCCTCTGGGTGATATGGCAGACACAACCAATGGAAGGCCCATGAGATCTTACCCTTGAGTGGCTGAAGACACATGGACCTTGGAAGGCCTCTCCTGTAATTTATTAGGTCTTATATAAACAAAGGACAATAGCTAATTAATTTATACCAAATTTGCACTGGATTTATTCAGTCCTTTTTGGGGAAGCAATAGGAACACATTGTTCCTTTGCTTGCTGCACTAAAATAAGTGGCCAAATTAAGCAGTCTCCTCAGAGCTGGCCTGTACCTCTGTGCTGGTCCATGGGCCTATAATATATCCACAATTTGGTATTTGTAACCTCAGTGACACCCTGAAGACACAAATGGAAAAGCAAAGCAAAGCCACTTAACACCAGCAAGTGATGGAGCCTCTTCAAATGGTGCTAGCCACATGAGACAGCATAAGGGCATTCCCACTTGGCCACTGTTGGTTAGCATCAAGTCACCCTGCAGTATGAACCAATTGCTTTGGATATTGTTCTGCCTCCAATCAAAACTAGCAGCTTTTCTGGTCACTCGGTAAATAGGCCAGAGTAGCACACCCAAATGAGGTATGTGTTGTCTCCCAAATCCTAAGAGACAAACTAAGCATTGTGTCTATTTTTAGTCATAGGAGGGGCCAGATGTAACAGCTTATCCTTCACTTTAGAAAGTATACTTTGATGCATGCTGTGCATCAGTGGACACCTAGAAATTTCACCAATGTGGAAGATCCCTGTATTTTTGTTGAATTTATCTCCAATCCTCTCTCATGCTAATGCCTTACCAATAAGTTTAGAAGCTTTGCTACTTCTTCCTCACTAGATCCTATCAACATGATATCATCAATGTAATTGACTGATGTGAAGTCTTGTGAGAGGGAGAAATGAAAAAATTCCCAGCATACAATATTTGACATTGGGCTGGAGAGTTGATATACCCCTAAAGCAGGACAGTGAGTGTGTATTGCTGGCCTTGTGAACTGAGAGCAAACAATTTCTGGTTGTCCTTACTAATGCCAATTGAGAAAAAAGGAATTTGCCTGATCAGTAGGTGTATACCAGGTTCCAGTGGATGTGTTGATTTGCTCAAGCAATGATACCACATCTGGGGCAACAGCTGCAATTGGAGAAACCACGTGCTTAAGTTTTTGATAATCTACTGCCATCTCCAAGATCCATCTGTTTTCTGCACAGTCCAAATAGGAGAATTGAATGGGGATGTGGTGGGAATAACCGTAATACCATAATAGCCATGAACCCACAAATCAGGGATCCAATGTAGGATTTCTGTCAGTTACTGAGTATGTCCTTTCAAATTATGCATTCTGGAATTGGGAAAATTACAACAGAATGGGCCCACACTGGACTTACTCTGAGACAGACTTTAGCTAAAACTCTATCACCTGACCTCTATATCCCCCTACTTTAACTGGTGGACCACAGTGACATTTTGGGTCTCCTGGAATTAATGTCACTTCTAAGCCAGTGTTTAATAATCCCCCAAATGTCTGATGATTTCCTTTTCCCCAATGCAGAGTTACACTGGTGAAGGGCTATAGGTCTCCTTGGGGAAAGCTGGGAGGAAGATTCACAGTATAAATATTTGGATGTGTAACAGGATCCTTCTCCAAGGGGACCTGGCTTTCTCCTCACTTAAGAGGCTCTGGGTCTGTAAACTGACTGAAATATGGGAATTGATTAAGAGGCCATGATTCCCTGTGTCTGTAATCCAAGTAAGGGTTTTATTCACTCAATCTAGAACACTTATGATTATAAAGCTCAAGTAGGAATTTAGTAGACTGCCTGTATTAGTCAGCCAAAGGTGAGTTGATGCAACAGAAATCTGTTGGTATTTTATAAAGAGTATTTATTTGGAGTAGAAGCATAGAGTTACCAGGCCATAAAGCATAAGTTACTTTCCTCACCAAAGTCTACTGCCATGTGTTGGAACAATATGGCTGCTGATTTCTGCAAAGAGTAGAGGCTTTCTGGTTCTCTTTTCCCAGGGCTTGTTCCCCTCCAGGCTCAGTCACACTGCTCTCTCCACAAGGTCAGATGTAGACTATCAGGCAACTGGCTTTGCCTCTCTCTCTGGGGCTTGATTCTCTCCAGGCTTAGCTGTTCTGCTCTTCTGCGTGCTTACTTCCTGGGCTCCAGCTCAAAACTCCAACTCTCTTCTCTGCTGCTAGTTTTGTCTGTGAGTCCCCACCCACCAAGGGGGTGGAGGCTCAACATCCTACTGACATGGCCCAATCAAAGCCCTAATCATAATTTAATCATGACCATGTACAGACTTTACAAACATCACCCAATACCTATTTTTGGAGTTCATACACAATATCAAACTGCTAAACTCCACTCTGTGAATCCCAAAAAGACATCACAATATTCAAAAACAAACAAACCTTAAATCAATACAATGTTAAATATATAATCATATATCAATCAGTTTCAAGAAATAGTTTGTCTTGAGGCGAAGTCCTGACTGGATGTAGACCTCTGAAAATTACAAAACAATTTATCTGCTTCCAATACACAAGTGGAAAGAAAAGAGAAAAACATTTTCATTACCATAAGGAGAAATTGGGAGAGAAACATGAGTCATGGGTCCTCTACAGTTCAGTAAACCTGCAGGGTATCAATCATTCTATTTTAATTTCTGAGAGACATTCTTAAAATGATGGTTTCTTCTCCCTGGGACATCATGAGGATCCACCATTTCCACAGGCTTCCTCAAAGTCCATTTTCTTGGTTCCACTCTCATCAAGCATCAGGGTGGCAACCGAACTCCAGATGTCACCCTCCAAGAGCATTGGGGTGATTGCCACACTTTACCCAATCTTTGACTTAGGTGTTTAATCCCGCTAATACAATGAATTGAAGACAACACCTCCCTAAGCTTTGGCATACAGACCTAAATCTCTCAGAGCAATGAGTCAGCAACCTGGCCTTCCCTAATTCATGGGGGATAGGCACACCTCTCTCAGACATATGGGGTGCTGAACTTAATTGCCCTAATCCTTGAAGAATGTGCCCTACCCTCTCTGTAACCTGAGGTGGCAAAATTCTCCCTGAACATGGGGAGGGAACATCTATCCTCTCCAACTGCCTGGGCAAACTCACTTTCTCTGTACACATAGCTGGGGTTCTTATCTTGGCCCAAGGTGATGTCTTTTTTTTTAATTTTTAAAATTATTTTTTAATTTTTTAAAAGTTACTTAAATTCCAGATCTCAGTTTCCATGATTTCCCTCTTAAGGCTGTTTCCCCTTCCATATCTTCCATTGATGTTTTTTTTTTTGTCCAATCTGACAGTGGTTTTGTTCATACAGCTCTCTCAAAAAGCTTGTTGATCTAGCATGCAGTAAACAAGGGTCCAAGCCATCAGACAATAAGACTTTACACAAGTCTTCCTGAGATAAATGAGACTTCAATTCTGATTTACAAGTTCCATGTTTATTTAAGTCTTCAAATGGGGAACTATCATCTGGAAGCTTGATTTTCAGAGGCTTGGAATTTCCAGAGTCAGTTTCTGTTGACTTTGTGCCCAACAATTCACTCTTCAGTTTCTCTCTCTCATCTAGCATTTTCCTATAAGCTGCAAGGAGAAGCCTAGCTGAATTTCTGCATTTAATTTGGAAAGTTATTCAGCTAAATGTGCAGGCTTGCCATTTTCAAATTGTACCTTCCATAAAACATTAGGAGTCAATCTTACTAAATTCTCTGTGACTTTGAAAAACAGATTGACTTTCCTGCAGTTTCCAAAAATAGTTTCATCATTTACTCCTAAGCCCTCATAAAAAGCCTCTTTAAAGCACTGTAGGTCTTTTCAAAGAATCTTCAAAGCACTTTAGGTCTTTTCTCCCAAGCATCTACAATTCCTCCAAAAATACCCCTTACCCATTTGTAAAACCATTCAAACATTTAGCTAATTGCAAAAGCACTTCTCCACTCTCTGTTACAAAATTCTGTATTAGTCAGCCAAAGTGGTGCTGATGCAAAATACCAGAAATACCTTGGGTTTTAAAAGTGGTATTTATTTGGGGTAGAAGCTTACAGTTACCAGGCCATAAAGCGTAAGTTACTTCTCTGACCAAAGTCTGTTGCCATGTGTTGGAACAAGATGGTTGCTGATATCTTCCAAGAGTTCAGGCTTCCTTGGTTCCTCTCTTCCCGGGGCTTTTTCCTTTCTAAGCTCAGCTGCTCTGCTCCTCTGTGTTCTTACTTCCATGACTCCAACCCAATTCACACTCTCTTCTCTGCTTTGTAGTTTTCTCTGTGAGTCCCTTCCCAACAAGGGGCCAGGGACTCAACATTATGCTGACATGGCCCAATCAAAACCCTAATTATAATTTAATCATTCTCAGGAGCAGACCAGTTTACAAAAATCAACAAAAATCTAATTTTGGAATTCATAAACAATATCAAACTGCTACACTACCCATCTATTTCACTTCTAGGTGCTCCATGATCTATTAGCCAATATCATAAATTTATGCAACTCAGACTCATTTGATTGCTGCTTTGAGTCTACCCTATATTGTGGTAGCCAAACTCACATTATCTTTGGCAATTAACTGCCAATACTTGAATTTTACTTGCCTGAGATTCTATCATCCCCATAATGTTTAATGATTCTAGTTCCATTACAGTAGTTCCTACAGTAAAATCTGGACTATAGGAAGAACAACCACAGAGATACTCAGGGAAGATGGAATTAGTCTTACAAATGTATTCCTCACAGTCCTATTTAAAGTTGTGTCCACTGGACACTCCTGGGGTGGGTGGGCATTTCTTAAATGGTAATTCCATTTTAGCATTTCAATCTCTCTAAGCCTTTGAATTCCCTCTTCTACTGTATACCAGCATAAATTGGGCATCTCAACCTCAGACATGATAGACCATGTTTTGTTCCATGTTTCAGTCATCCACCCAACCAAACTGGTAGATCCCTTCCTAATCCCTTGAGCTACAGCATTGAATCAAGAATTTCTGCCTAGTTGCACCATATCAATAAATTCAGCCTGATCCAACTTTATATTCCTTCTTCCATTATCCCATACTTAGTATCCATTCACACATATATTCCCCTGATTTATGTCTATATAATAGACATAATATTTCAAATATATAACATATATATAACATAATATTTCAAATAGACATAATATTTCAAATATATAGACCTAATATTTCAAAGTCCCCTGATATATGTCTATATCATAAATGGGTCATGATTTGAATTTTGCCTTTGGGGATTTGTGATTTTAGTCTATTAATCTGTCTCACACAGAAGAGGGGTAGTGTGGGTAAATAAGGAGAAGGATTAGAAATGCCTTGCATGCTACTGACTGCCAGTTATTCCTTTGAATTTTCATCTGGTGAGACATGGTTAATCTCTTCAGGCAAGTGTTGAAAGGCAGGTACTTCAAGGCAGTGTGGAGGTTCAGCTGTGCATGCTGGAGTTTGGCTGTTACCTGCCTCAGTGCTGGAAGGTAGTCCAGAACTCTGGAGACAGGCTGGAGGCTGGGTGATACAAGATTGACATTGTGTGGTCTCCATAGGACAGGCCAGCACAGGTTTATGTGGCAATGCCTGAGCAGAATTTATGTTTCTGATGTCCTCATTGATATCACCATCATCCCATTTGTCTACTTCCCAATCCTCAGGGTTCCACCCCTTTCCAGTCAATGGCTTCACTTTAACTGCAGACACACTGCAAGGTTGAGATTTTATTTTCCTTTGTAACTCTGTTACTTATACAATGAGACTCCGAGTCTGGTTTCCAGAAATCTCAAGTCTGTGGCTGCATGAAATAAGACTTTCTTTCAGAGCACACATAGAAACTTTCACATGATTCATGAAGCATTTAAGTTGCAAACTTGAAGCCTTTAGCTCATCCATTTCTTTTGTAACTGTATCCATAGTCTCTAGGAAAAGCCAGCCAAAATCAGTGTACCCTTTGATTTCACAAAACTCTGCTAAGGTGTTGAAAACAATCTCACCCAGATCCTTTCCTCTTATAAGTGTGGAAGTGGAACATCCAGTGAAGATGTTTTGCTTATCTCCATTGCCAAGCCATGCCATGGACTGTTAATGGCCACTTAACTATTGGAAAGGGAGTCATTAGTACACTTGAGTTCAATTAGAGTAGAAAGTCAATTGCAAAACTTCAAGAACCACTTCAGAAATCCCATGTTTACAATTCAGTTCCTCAAGAAACACTCTTGGTATAAAGCTTTTTTAGTCAGATATCTTTAGGGAATCAGAATCAACAGGAGATATCTGTAAATAGTATTTTATGAAATTCTCTCACCACACCGGGGGGATGCTCAACTCCAAATTCTTCAGGCAGGCTGTAAACCAGGGGCTCAAGTGAAGGTCTTTAATGAGTACCCAGGAGATTTTCCTTGTTTAATTCAAGCTTGAAAATTCTCTCTGAATGTTGAAATCACTTTCTCTTTTAAGGAATTCAACTGGTTGGATAAAACATCACTCATTGATGATGGCAATCACCTTGGTTGATTGTAGATGTAATCAACTATCTATGCAATAAACTGGTGACTAAATTCCATAATTGTCCTTTTAATACAGTTAACCCAGTACTTTCTTGACCAAGCAACTGGGCACAATTACCTGGCTAAGTTCAAACATTAACCTAGCCATCACAGATGTTATGTGGCATTTCTGGTGATGTGGTATCTGTACAAATACTCAACCCACTAAAAATGCATGAAAAGATAGTGGACTTATCTAGACTCCTGAAAGGTTTCATGGAGGGGGAAAGAGAAAAGAACAAGTGGATCCTGGGTTCTTGCCTCTAATGTGATCCAGGTTGGAGAAAGTCTTTCCTGTGAATATTAGAGATTGATGGTTTTAAAGTATATGACACCTAAAGCAGAAATGACCAGGGCCATTTGAAGAAGCTGACTGTTCCTAGTATGTTCTGTGACTTAAGAAAATACATTTCAAACTTCACATGTTAAAAAAAAAAATCCAAGCCTATTGGAGATATATACATTACTAGTTAATTATATTGCACCAAAGAGCTGAAGGTCAAAGAAAAGAAACAACAGGGGCCATTTGGAGTAACTAATTTTAACTCTTATCATCCAAAACTTTTGGAGGTGCAGACCCTGCTACTTTCATGTATGCCTAGGGCACAGCTAAGTGAGTGATTGCTCAACAGGGAAACTCTTAAGAAAGTCAAACACAATGATGAGGTACAAAATATAATTTATTTTATGCCATTAAAAATTAATCATAGAGGTTTATGTTAGTCTGTTTGGTGTGTAAATTTGTTTGCCTCTTTTATTTCCTTTATGCTCTTCAGACCAATTGTATTATTTATCATTGAAAGTGGGATATTGAAATCCCTCACTTTTATTTTTGAACCATTGCTTTTTCTCATCCTTTCTGTCTGTTTTTGCTTCATGTATTTTCATGCATTAAAAAAAAGTCAGTATGTCTTCCTGGTGAATTGAACTATTTATTATATAAAGTGTCCCTTTTTACCTATTATAATATTTTTTTCAGTTTTAAAATATATTTTATCTGCTATCACTATAGACGACATTGCTTATATATGGCTGTTCTTTGTGTGATATAAATTTTAACATCCTTTTATTTTTAATCAATTTGTGCCTTTGAATCTAAAGTGTTTCACCTGGGGACAAAAATAAAATGTATTGTGCTGTCTTTTTAAATCCAGTCTGATAATTTCTCTTTTTAATCAGAGTGCTTAATCCATTCACATTTATTGTTATTATTGGTATAATTAAATTGACATCTACCATATTTCCAATTTATTACATCTTTTTAAATTCTTTATTCCTCCTTACTGTGTTCTTTTGTGTTTAGTAAATGTTTTCTAATGTAACATTTAATTTCATTAATGACTTCCCTTTATTTTTGTAGGTCTTTTAAATTGTTTTTTATAGGGTTTGCCATATATATCTTAAATGATCAGAATCAACTTCAGATTTATGTTAGCTTTAATTATGGTTATACATACAAATGTTCCTCCTTTATAGTTCAATTAATGTTAAAAAGGCCAATAATATATAGTTAAAATTGTTGTTTTAATATTTTTCATAATTTTCTAATTCATCCCTGTTGTGATGTTAATGGAAAATATTGTACACATATATTACATTTTTATATGTAATAGCTGCACAATTATATATATATATCATTTTATACAATTGCATTTCAAATTTAGAGTATAAAGTAGACAAAATTATTAATAGACTTATTTAAATGCATAATTACATTTATTGATGCCCTTTGTTCATATAGATTTTATTTTTCTATTTTTTAAAGAATCTTTATATATAAGGGCATTCCCATATACTCCACACTCTCCCCCCTCTCACACGTTTATCCCCAATAACCACGTCTTTCAATACTGTGATACAATTGATGAACAAATACTCAAGCATTGCTACTAACCATGTTCTAAAGTTTATATTATGGTTTACACTTTGCAGCTCACAATTTTTAAGTTTTTGACAAAATGCGTAATGGCCAGTATCATAATTGCAATGTCATGCAGAACAATTCCAATGTCTTGAAAATGCCCCCATCTTACATGTATTCTTCCCTCTCCCTCCCCTCAGAATCTCTGGTGACCACTGTCATTATCTCAATGTTACAAGTTCTTCCATTATTAGAATAATAGTAAGTCTACTTTAGTCCATAGTTGCAATTTCCCCTTATGTTTGTTCATTCCTAAATCTTGAGAATTATGGGAGGATGATGTCCATTCTGCTTCTGATTGAGAGGGGGCTTAGATTCCATTGGGCAGATGGATGGACCTGTAATGCTTTCAGTTGTAGATAATCTCTGTTTTATGGGATGGGTCTTGTCCATCTATCTGTCCAGGGAGGCTCATCCTTGGGAGGCATGTCATGGGGAAGGTAGTGAGTATATATGTTGAGTTTGGCTTAGAGGAGTCCACATATGAAAAACAAGGAGGCTTTCAAAAAGTAACTATTAGGCAATGTATAATAGTAAGTTAAGTTTCAATTTCACAAAGATGAGGTTAAAAAGTACACCAACAATTGAATTATCGTCTGGGATCACTTCCTAAGTTTTTTAGTTTGAAAAACTTCCTTTTGTATTTCTTGTAAGGCAAGAAGTTATCTCAGTTTTCTTTCACTGGGTCTTTATTTCATGTAATATTTGAACAATAGTTTTGCTGGATATAAGATTCTTGGCTAACAGTTTTGCTTTACATTTTAGAGCACTTTGAAAATGTTATCCCATTGCCTTCTGGCCTCCATTGTTTCTGCTGAGATGAAGCTAATATTCATATTAGGATTTAATTGTAAGCAACACATTTTTCTCTTGCTGCTTTCAAGATTTTTGGTTTCTCACTTGTATAGTTTTTTTGATGATATGTCTGTGTGTCTTTGTGTTTATCCTGCTTGACATTTTTGACATTATTTGATTTGTAATTTACTATTTTTCAATAAATTTGGAAGTTACCAACCATTATTTCTTTAAATAATTCTCTCTTTCTAATCTATGATACTCCCATATGCATATGTTGTTGTGTTTAATGGTGTCCCACATTCCTGTGAGGCTCTGTTTATTTTTCTTCTTATTTATTTCTGCTCTTCTGCTTGCATATTCTCAATTTATCCTCATATTCACTGACACCTTTTCTGCCTGTACAAATATACTCCTGGGAACCTCTAGGGATTTTCTTTGTAATTTCAGATAAGGCATTTTCCAATTCCAGAATTTCCATCCGTTTATTTTTTTTTTAATTCTCTTTATTGGTATTCTTTTATTGAAGTGGCATTGTCAATCATACACTGCTTAACTTTTTAAATCAATATTATACTTGTCTTTCCAATTTTCACATTGCTAATTTGAAATCTTTTTCTATTACATCTGACATTAGGTCACTCTCACAAGCAGGTTTTGGTTCTCTACATTTTTTTCATGTGTATGGGTCTTACTTTCCTGTTATTTGCATGCCTCACATTTTTTGGGAAGCTTAGTATATTAGTCAGTCAAGGGGGTGATGATGCAAAATACTAGAAGTTGGTTGGGTTTTATAAAGGGTATTTATTTGGAGTAGATGATTAAATTACCAGGTTATAAAGTGTAAGTTACTTCCCTCACCAGTCTATTGCCACATGTTGGAGCAAGATGGCTGCTGATATTCAGCATTCCTCTTCCTCTTAAGGCTCCATGCTCAGGCTCTCTACGCTTTGTCTCTCTCCCTGGGACTTGATTCTTTCTGGACTCAGCTGCTTTTTACTCTCCACAAGGCCATATGTCAGGAATATGGCTTGTCTCTTTTCTGGGGTCTTTTCTGCTTCCTTGTGACACTGCTCCTCTGTGTGCTTTACTTCCCAGGGCTGCCATGTAGTTTTCTCCAGCTCAAAAACTCCAAATCTGTTCTCTGTCATGTAGTTTTCTCAAAGGGGCAGGGATTCAATATCCTACTGACATGGCCCAATCAAAGCAGTAATCAAAATTTAATTATGCCCAGGAACAGACCAGTTTACAAACATAATCCAATATCTGTTTTTAGAATTCATAGCCAATATCAAACTGCTACCCTGGGCATTTAAAATAATATATTGTAGCAATTATGAGTTTTGCTCTACTCTCCCATCTCCATTGCACTCTGTAACACAGGAAGGTCATGACGAGGAAGGCTGATCAAATGCTTTGATATTCCAAAGAAAACACATGAAGAGGCTAGCAGCAATCACAACTTTTTTTACTCTCATGTCCAGTCCTGATGATAGCCAGTAGGATGATTTCCATACTCTACAGTGGGATGGCAAAAATTATATAGGGCTAGACAGCACAAAGAGAGAGGGATTAACAAATGCATAGAGCAGCTTGAGGCTGCACATACCCTAGTAAATGATTAACAGTGAGCGGCAGCACATAGGCAACAGTAAAAGTCCACATATACACAACAGTCTGATGCGATATATATGTAAGTGTGAAGAGCAGAATGAATATTAGATAATGATTACTACACCTAGGGTCCTGTGTGCATTATAATAGAACCTTCCAGGATGGATTGCTGGCCAATTTCACCCCACCCTTTCTAGCAATCTACAGAAATAACTAGTGGGAGGGGTATGGGGACATTTCATGTCCCTACATTCCACCCCAATGCCTCTTCAATCTTCTGAGATAAAACCTGTGCAGTTAGGGCATTGGAATATTGCATCCAGATTTTGCAATAACAATATAAAAGACAAAAGAATAATAGGGATAACATAATACACAACATTGAACATTAATGCTTGATAGAGAAATTACATAATTTTGGGGTAACAATTTCATATGACAGATTTTTGTTGTTGTTGTTTCATGCAAACAGGGGTAGACAATGCTGGCCTACCAGTACATAAACAACACTTTCATTAGTAGACAACAAAGTACCCAGTAGGGGAGCTTTATGAGGAGGTTTCTAATACCATACATTTTTCCCCTTCCAAATTTTTTGAGTTTCGTTTAGTGACATTAAAAACCAGTATATGCATAAGAAGAGTTTATATAGACAAACATAGTGTTTCAGCAAGAATAGGAGGACTCAGATTATTTTCATGGGCTTAAGATTCCTAATTAGTGAGGCTGCAGACATGAATGCCATGGCCAATTGACCTCATTTTTTGCAGTTTTGTATAGTTTGAGGCATAGGCAAGAAAAAGTTATTATTACTTCCGCTTTTGGGCTGTAGGGTGGCTGGCACTTTAACTGGTAATTTCAATGCCTACATCACTTCTGCTGTTATTATCTTAACTGGACCTGGGGCCACAGCCCACGGTTATGAATTTATACTTAGTCTATTGTTGTAAAGATCTCTTACCAACTTTTCTCTATTTCTTTAAAAAGCCATTAATCATTTCCAAAAAAAAAAAATCCAAAGAATATACTGGTTCCTACTCTGACTGCATAAAGCAAATGGTAAATGGCATTTTTTGGTCACTGTCAATTTGGGTTTTCATCCCATATTAGGCACTTACATTTTCTACGCAGTGAACAGTAGCCCGCTGGTTACAAGAGTCCTGTTGCAGTGTCTGCAGCACTGAAAGCATACCTTGCCCTTCCAAGAACAGGAGTGAACCAATGTAATCCACTTGCCATTGTGCTAATGGAGTTTGTGCTCAGTCAATACGTCCCATTCAATGAGATAATTTTCACAGTCATTGGAGTGAGCATGATGGAGAGTTCTGGGTAATGTCCATAAGCTGCTGGTGAATAACAGGCAGATGGAACTGCTGCCACAGGGTCTGACAGCCATGATACTTTCTTTTCTTGTGGAGCCACTCTGTTGCCACTCAGATCTCAATGGTATGGCTCTGGATCTTCACAAGGGCATCTGCTTCAACATTCCTGAAAGGGACAGTAGATGAGAGAACAGGATCATGAGACAAAGTTACTTATCACTTCTGGCAGGTGTCCCAGATGTCCTTCCACAGATCTTTCCCACATATAGGTCAGCCTATGATAGTCCATTGTTCCTGTCTTGTTTTAGTATCTGCTATCCACACTAGGATAGGGATGGCAATCTCCAGAGTGATGGGACACTATAGGGTTAAATCCTTCACTTGCAACAAGTCATGGAATGCTATATATTGTTGCTTCTTTAAGGGACTATATCTTAATTTGGCCCATTCCTAAAATTGTGACTTATAAAAAGAGGTATTTGTTTAGAATATTGCCTATGCCACAAACCTCACCCAAAGCCAGTATTGATGCTGGCCTCATCCAATTCTCTGGGTAAGTCAGGGTCCAACCCCATTATTGCTTGAGTTTCTGTTATTGCCCTCTTTACTTTTTTAAAAGATGTCTGGTGGGGAGGTTCCCATTTCCATGCACAAACTTTCCTGATTAACATATACAATGGATTTACTATCTGAGCTAAATGAGGGATGAAGGGTTTTCAGTACAATCACAGTAAGGTCACTAAATGTTTTGGAGTTTGTGGTGTAGGCAAACTTTGTACTTTAACAACAGTTAAGAGTTTGACATAACATCAGGGACCTTGCACCTTGTCCCAACTGTTTGCCTATCCCAGGTTCTTAAGACAAGATACAGTTGACTCAGATGCTTCTTTTAATTCTAAAAAATGAATTACTGGTTAACATAATATCATCAGTATAAGGAAATAGTGTTAGAGTCACAGGTTTCTTCCATGCAACCAGATCCTTTGACACCAGGCCAGGACACACGGTGGATTGTGCATATAGCCTTGGGGAAGCAGTACAAAATCCATCATTGGCTTCCACACATGAAGGTGAATGCAGGCTGGCTTGACTTGCCAAAGGAGATACTAAAGAAAGCCTTAGCAAGATCTAAAACAAAATGACAGTTACTCAACTGGGTACTAATTTCTTGCAAAAAACCAGCAATATTTGGGACTGCTGCATACACCAGTGGTGTTACTTTAATTTAAGCTAATTTACTGTTATGCACCACCCCTGGAAACCCTCAATGGCCACTCTTTCCTTTGCAGACATAGAGATACTTCTTTAGCCAAGCTGGGGAAAATCTGATGAATACCAGACAAAACATCTGCCTCTTGATTTCCAAGTGAAGAGGTTGTTTCTGTGACACAAATCATTTTTTAAAGTAATTAAAACCATGATTAACATTATACTTTTATCTAATATTTTACAGAAAACATTATTAAATTTTGGGAATTATATGCAATCTGGCAGTATTCTTATGAACATTTTTGTCATATACCTTTGATTTACAGATGGTTAAAGAATTCCTTTTAGTTTTATAACAGTTTCTCAACACTTTTCATTTATCTTATAACATAGCAAATGAACTCAACCATCTCATTACATTACTTTTTATTTTTACAGCTTTACCATGATTACATTAATTAACAGGTATTTTATTTTAGCAGTACAGGAAAAATTACATTCTCCACTGTTTTTTGAGAACCTGATACCCAATGGAATCGAGATTATTTTCTTTCCACCACCACTTCAATATGCAGATTGAGGTGGCCTCTGACAGGTTTTCCTGTTATGAAGTTATTTTATTATCAACATCAATGCCGTTTCTATTTCATAATGGCTCTCTGGAATTATCCATATAAATATTTTAGTTTAAACAATGCTTTTGCAAACTTCTTATAACTATTCATAACCACCAAGATTATAGTTACTTCAGCTCAAGACAAATTTCACATTCACAGAACATATTGCCTTACTTATTGCTACCTTATACAATACCTTCTACAACTTGCCATATGCACTCAAGTTTTCTCCTACATATTTCCATTCTGATTTCATAAAAACCAGTTATTGGACAAAACACACTCATTTTAGTCAGCACTCCCACAAACCATTTACTTCTTTCTATATCAATTTAAGTCTCACATACCTCATTCTTTTCTATGAAGAAAAAAAAATAAACTATTCATTTCAATTTAGGCATAAACAATGTTTTCTAGAAAGTTGTTTGCAAAAATTATATTACTCAAAACTTACAATTTTCATCATTTTAAAGATTTAACACACATAATGCTAATTTATATTAGTATCTGTACTTAGTTATCAATATAAGTATTTAATTTTTTGGTCATTTGAATAGAACTATTTAATGAAGTTTCATTTGTGAATTTTATGTTACCTTCCAGAAGTATCAAAATATACACTGAGCAAACAGATAAACACAAAACAGAGTTAAGATTCACCAACAGAAACATAAAGCTCATTAATTTGACTCATAATATTTATTCTTTTGGGATGGTTGTCTCCAAGCTCTCCATCATTTCACATCTCTGATTTTACTGCTTTTAAGATCTCTTCTGTAATTTGTGTTATCTGTAATGTGCAAGCTCAATTTTGAATATGTTTTTATTAGTAATCAGCAACCAGTTAGGAATCCTTGAGAGTATAAATGCAGTTAAGTACTAATTTAGCAGTTTATATAGACAGACATATAACACATATATTCTGAATTACTCTTCAGGAGTACACACATAGTCTGGATTACTCTTCAGGAGTACACATATATTCTGGAATACCCTTCAGGAGTACACTTTGACAAGCTTGAAGTTTAGGAGGTTTGCAATGATTAACAGGTCATAAGACCATGAATCAATACCCCTGTCACAGAAATTGAAGAAAAGCAGCCTCCAGCCATTTCCCACGTGACCAAGCAAGCCATTACAGCCCATCCCCTCCCAAGAATAAACAAAGTGGAGCAGATAAGGGCCATCACCCCCTCTGGGCCCAAGCACCACCAACCCTTCCCATATTCCAAGACCTCCTAGCCCACTCCTCCCTGGCCATTTGGCCCCAGGTTGTACTCAGTTTCCCTGCCTATTGATTTATTATATAAAGTCATATCTACCAACTTCCATGAGTGGATTGAAGTCTATTTTTCAGACTCCATCTGATGGAGTTTCAATTAAAGGCCATGACTACTGACAGAAAGCAGGTCACCTTGGAATGTAATAAACAAGACCTCCAGTCTCATGCTAATAGGAGCTGGCCAGGGAAACATCCTGAAACAACACCTGTGAATTGCAGAAATGTTACAAAGAACTGAGCCATTGATCTTTAAGACTTGTTGATTTCAGTAAGATGTAACTGTCAAGTATCTATTACCCTTGCACATGCTCACACATATTTTCTTTGTTCTAAAGCTGAAATAAAACCCACACTTTATGAGGTGGCTGGGCTTTTCTCTCCATATCAGACGGAGGGTCCCCTGATCCCAGTTTTTTCTTCTCTTTCTCTCTTTCTTTCTCATCCGCTGCACCGTTTTCACTGACCCAGTTCCTGAACGCCAACATATGGTGCCCAACGGTGGGCTCTGAAAACAAAATTTTCTTTCAGTCAGTGCACGGACCAAGGAGCTCCTAAGAGTGGTTTTAAAGAAAAAGAAAACAAAAGGTAAGCTTCATCCTTGGAATCATCAGGGTAATGGGTAATCAGCAGTCAAACTTTGAAGAGGATGCTAGAGTGTTAAAAACTTTATTAAAATGCAGCGGTGTAACTATTAAATCCTCGGTTTTTGAGGAACTTTTTTCTCTTGTACAGAAATGTTGTTATTGGTTTCAGCCACAAGGGCAGGATATTTTAAATCTGAAATATTGGAAGTTAGTGAAAAACACTTTAAAAAGGGTTTATCAAAAAGGAAAAATAATTCCCCTTCATGTATGGTCTTTGTGTAGTCTTATTTATTGATGTGTTGTCATTTGTTTTGTGTTTGTCTGTTTGTTCAGTGTCAGTGTATATTTTGATACCTCTGGATGGTAATATTAAATTGATGAATAAAAATTATCAAATGAGCTCTATTCAAATGGCTAACATTAAATAAGTGCTTATATTAATAAATAAATATGGGTATTATTTTAAAATAATAAAAATAGTTATAAACAAACTAAATCATTATTCTAACAAGTTTATTTGATATTGATGGTAATTGCATGTTGTCAGAAATTTGCTTAGAAACAGTTTCCATAATCATTGTGGTGACTTGATTGTAGAAGGTATATAGAATATTATTTTATTATTAAAGAAAAGAGAGTAATTTTGTCCTAAGATAAAATGACTAGTTATTAAAACAGGGTTGAAGTTTTGTTCTTTCTTGGAGTTTCTCGAGTCATTGGTCTGTTTTGATGAAGGTTTGCGAAGTTTTTCTCCTGAATAATCAGTGTGCAAAAAAGAGGGTGTTTTTGTCAAGGTAGCTTCTTGTGTTTGGCCTTGACGTTTCCTTGGGGAAAGAAGTTTTATCACTTTTAAAGAAACATGATGTTTAAACCTGCTTTCTCAAAGGGAGGCTTTTTGTTTCAAACTGTTGCAGATGATTTTGTCTGTTGCCTAGAAGGGGATAGAATGATAGAAACGGTTGAGTTCATGTGATGTGTTGTGAGTTGAAAATAGAGTATTTAAAACTGTTGTATAAGTGAAAGAAATTTTCTAATTTTATAACAATTATAGTCATATGAATAAAAAGTTTATATAAATACTTTAAAGGTGTATAAAATTGCTGAAAATTTAATAATGTTTCAGTCTAATATTAAATAAAAGTTGACTTATTAATCATAATTTTAATTATTTTAAAATATAATATGTGTTATAAAACTACCTCTCTGCCTAAAAATCAAGAGGCAGATGCTTTAACTTAAGTTTATCTGATTTACTCCACCTCTGCTAAAAAAAAATAGATAAATATATATATATATATAATTTAAAAAATGGAAA
>JAQZBX010020465.1:0-33015 GCA_029593785.1 Cabassous unicinctus
TTATTCTTTTACTTTGATAATTCCACTTTGAAACAGACACCATTTCAGAGCAGAAAAGTGAAGCACCAACAGGTTAATTCTATATTTCCTCCATGTTTGTTTGGAAGTTAATAGAAGTAAAAAATTTGGGGGGCAACTTCAAGGAATATATATAGTCTGTCTTTTGAGTATGATATCAGAGGTAAAATGTGCGAGAGCTAACATTCTGTAATGAGATTTAATCAGATTGAATGTATTTTGGCCAGGTGTAGCTTACCCTTCTTATGTAGAATAAAAGGTCATTCAGTCATATCTGCTGTGTATGCATCCTGAAAATGAAGAAGAATTAATATTTAATGTGCCTCTTGGTTTGTGTTTCCAGATAAATATTTAGTCTGCTCCTTAGTCTATATTTTTATTCATTTTTTTTCTTAGGAGAGTTATATACATTAGCTCAAATAATTTCTTATTAAAAACACAATGTAGGTGTGGGTATAGCTCAGTGGTTGAGCATGTGCTTTACATGTACGAGGTCCCAAGTTCAATTCCCGGTACTTCCTAAGGAAAAAAAAACAGTGTATTTTTGCATGACATTGTATGAGTTCCCAGTATTACACTATTTTACTAATAGGTCAGGATTTCATTCAACTCTCTGTTTATCATATTTTCAAAAACAAGGTGACGAGTAGGATGGTGATAGTTGATATAAATGTGAAAGTTGGTATTTTAAAGTAATTCACATTAATATTGACAATTTTATTTTGTCAAATGGATTTTTTTCTGAAAAGGGATGTAAAAATATCTGCATTAAGGTTCCATTTTAAAAGCATTTGTAAAAATATAATAGCAACAAACTTAGAACCTCTAAATATTTAATTATAGAATATTTTTAAATCAATAAATTTCAGAAAAGGTTAAATAATTCCAAAACAAAGACTTTGATAAGATATATTTACATTATGAAAACAATGATTTAATAATAATCAAATATAGCAGTAAATACAAAAATTTCTTTCAAATTTCATTTGTTTGAAAAAGTCTGTATTTTACTTACAGTTTTGAAAGATAATTTGCTGAATATATATTTCTAGTACAACCACTTTTTTTCTGTTTTACTTGTAACCCTCTGAGAATATTACTCTTGTTCTTCCCAGTTTGCATGATTTCTGATGAGAAGAATGCAGTCATGGTTTTCATGTTATCATTACCCTCTCTATACCCACAATTCCCATGGCTACTTTTCAAATGCTCTCTTTTTGCTGGTTTTCAACTAATTCAGCTGTAAATTATCTTTATAATATTTGGAAATTCTGACCATTTTTTCAGCACTACACCACCTCCCTCTTAATATTCCAATTGCAAGAATGTTAGAGCACTTGATATTTTGCCCAAAGTAACTGAAGCTATTGTTATTTATTTTCCAGTCTTTTTTCTCTGTGTGTTTCAATGTGGATAGTTTCTTATTGATACATATCCAAATTTATGGATCTTTATGTCTATAGTGTCTATTCTGCTCATAATGCCATCTATGAAGTAAATAATAATATACAATAATTGAATTTATCAAACTACATAACTAAAACTGATCATAGGATAAAATAAACCACATATGATAGGCCAGGAAATATTTTTGGTAAATATAATGCACACACACACACAGTACCATAAATACAATGATTTCAAACTTCCTTGTAATAGGGAAAAAAAAATAGTGCCTGAAAAAGTGATTCACAAGAGAAGTACAAAAATTTAATCACTGTATTTAGATGAATATATATTGACAGCAATGAGATGGCGTTTTTCACTTAACTGGCATATTTAAAAACTCATTTGTATTTATTATGACAACAAATTTATAGGCAAAAATGGAATCATCATAAATTACTTTTGGGAGTTTAAACTGGGGCAACCTCTTTAGAAGGTTGTTGATAACATAGGCAAATTTTTAAAAAATTTATGTGCTTTTGCTCTAAAAATCTTACTTTTGCCTTCTAGGAATCCTACTTTCTAGAAATATTCCCTACTGAAAGAGGAAGATAGTAAACATGTTGGGAAGATTCTTAGAATTTAAATAAACATAGAATCAAGAGTGGATAGACAAGTTTATTTTTTCCATTATTTTTATTAGAAAAGTTGTAAGTTTACAGGAAAAATCATGTAGAAAGTACAGAATTCCCATATGCACCCTTACATACACAGTTTGTCCTATTGCTGACACTATGCTTAAGCATGCTAATTTTGTTACAATTGATTAAACATTATTATAATTATACTATAAACTATATTCCATACTTTACACTATGTTTCACCATTTATGTTGTACAGTACTATGGTTATTCTTTAAGAATTTTATCCTTGTAACATATATACAACTTAAAATTTCCCCTTTTAACTACATTTAAGTAGATAATTCAGTGGTGTCAATTATATTCACATTGCCATGCTACCATCACCATCATTCATTACCAAAACTTTTCAATCAGCTCAGATAGAAATTCTGTATCTATTAGGCATTATCCCCCATTCACTACCCCATTCTGGCCTCTGGAAACCTGTATTCCACTTTCTGACTGTATGAGTTTGTTAATTCTAATTATTTGATATAACTGAGATCATAAAATTATTGTACTTTTATCTCTGGTTTATTTCACTAACAGGATGTCTTCAGGGTTCACCCATGTTGCCACATGTATCAAAATATCATTTCTTTTGATATTTGATTATTAATTCCTTTATATTCATATACACACTTTGTTTATCTGTTTACCTGTTGATGGACACTTGGGTTGTTTCCATCTCTAGGCAATTGTGAGTAAAGCTACTATGAACATTGGTATGCAAATATTTGTTTATCTCCTGCTTTCAATTATTTTGAGAATGTACCTTAGAAATAGGATTGCAGGATAATCTGCAAATGTTAAACTTTTTGAGGAACTACCAAACCATTTTTCACAGTGGCTGCATCATTTTATATTCCGACCAATAACCAACAAGTGTTCCTATTTCTCCACATATTTTCAAAACTTATTTTCCATTTTTTATTAGTAGCCATTCTAGTGGTTGTAAAATGGTATCTCATTGTAGCTTTAATTTGCATTTCCCTAATAGCTAGTATGTTGAGCATCTTTTCATGTGCTTTTTGGCCATTTTTATAACTTTTTTTGGAGAAAAGTCTATTCATGTAGTTTGCCCATTTTTAAATTAGGTGGTTTTTCTGTTGTTGAGTTATAAAATTTCTTTGGATATTAAACCCTTATTGGATATGTGGTTTCCAAATATTTACTCCCGTTCTCTGGGTTGTCTTTTTGTTTTCATAAAAAAGTCCTTTGATATTCAAAAGTTTTTAATTTTCTTGTAGTTCCTATTATAATTTGTTTGTTCTGTTGTTTCTGCTATTGGTGTAAAGTCCAACAAACCATTGCCTAGTACAAGATACTGAAGAAGACTCCCTATGTTTTCTTCCAGGAATTTTATATTTTTGCTTCTTATACTTAGGTCTCTTTCATCCATTTTGAGTTAATTTTTATATATTGTGAGGTAGAGGTCTTCCTTCATTATTTTTCATATGGATATCCAGTTCACCCAGCACTATTTGTTGAAGAGACTATTCTTTCCCCATTGAGTGGACTTGGCACCATTCTCAAATACCAATTGGCCATAGATGTCATGGTTTATTTCTGAACTCTACATTTTTCTATATGACTGTCCTTGTGTTAGTACCATGCATGATTACTGTAGCTCTGTAGTAAGTTTTAAAATTTGAACATGTGAGTCTTCCAAATTTGTTCTATTTCAAGATGGTTTTGGTTAATCAGTGACCCTTACACTTACTTATAAATTATATTATTGGTTTTTCCATTTCTTCAAAAAGGCTGTTGGAGTTTTTTTTAACAAATCAATTTTATTGATACATATTAATAAAGCAAAAATCCATACTAGTTGTATTCAGTGTAATCACATATTTGTGCACTCATCTCTTCAAACATTCTTAGAGCACTTTCATTATTCCCATAATAATAATAATAAACAAAAAACAAACAAAAACAAAATTCATCACCTCTCAATCTCTCTACACTTCCCCTGCCATACATAGCTGCTATTCTTTTTCCTTCTCTCTAATATATTTGTATTTACATTTTGTAAAAACAATCTTATATATGCAATGTCACCTATTTTCCCGTTTTAAATGAGGGTTTGCTATCTTATACAGTCCCATGTTACAGATTTTAGCTTTCCTTCTAGTAATATATATGACCTTAGACCTTCCCTTTCAACCACTGTCATACCCATACAATAGCATTGCTAATTATAAACACCGTGATATACTTTAACTATTTTATTCATTTCCAAAGATGTACAAACAACCTTTTTACCAATTCTGCACAGAATTACCATCAGCTTTCCATTCTCTACATTCCTTCTATTTCTGGTGACCTATATTCTAATTATTAACTCCATGAGTTTACACAATATATTTAGTTTATAATAGTGCAACCATGCAATATTTGTCCTTTTGTGTCTGGCTTACTTCACTCAACATAATGTCTTCCAGGTTCATCCATGTTGTCATATGCATCACGACTTCATTTCTTTCTATCACTGCATGTTCTTCCATTGTGTGTACACATCACAACTTCTTTTTCCATTCATCAGTTGATAGACACCTGGGTTGTCTCCAACTTTTGGCAATTGTGAATAATGCTATGAGTATCGGTGTGCAGATGTCTGTTCATGTCTCTGCTCTCAGTTCTTCTGGGTATATAACCTAATAATGGGACTGCTGGGTCACATGGCAAATCTATATTCAACTTCCTTAGGAACTAACAACAGACATCCACATTGGCTGTACCAATCTACATTCCCACTCACATTGAGTAAGCATACCTATCTCTCCACATCCTCTCCAACGTTTATAGTTTTCAGACTTTACAATAAAGACCAGTTTAATAGATGTGAAATGATATCTCATTGTAGTTTACATTTGCATTTCCATAATAGCTAGTGATGTTGAACACTTTTTCCTGTGTTTCTTCACTGTTTGTATTTCTTCTTTAGACAATTGTCTTTTAAAATCTTTTCCCCATTTTTAATCAGGTAGTTTGTCTTTTTATTGTTGAGTTGTATGATCTCTTAGTATATCATGGCTATTAAACACTTATCAGAACTACGATAGCCAAATACTTTCTCCCATTGAATCTGCTGCCTTTTTATACTTTTGGCAAAGTCCTTTGAGGTGCAAAAGTGTTTAATTTTGAGGAGTTTCCATTTATCTATTTTTCTTCTGTTGCTTGTACTTTGAATGTAAGGTTTAAGGAACTACTGCCTACCACAAGATCTTGAAGATATTGTCCTACATTTCTTCTGGAAGTTTTATGGTTGTCGCTTTTATATTTAGGTCATTGATCCATTTTTAGTTAATTTTTGTACAAAGTATGTGATAGGGTTCTTCTTTATTTCTTTTGGATTTGTATATCCAGTTCTCCCAGCACCATTTGTTGACTAGACTGTTCTGGCCCAGCTGGGAGGACTCGACCACCTTGTTAAAAATCACTTGGCTCTTAATGTGAGTGTCTATTTATGAGTTCTGGATTTGGTTCTGTTGGCCAATTTGTCTGTCTTTATGCCAGTACCATGCTGTTTTTACCAGTATAGCTAAGTAATATGCAAAGGCTGGAAATGAGAGTCCTCCAAGTTTGTTCTTCTTTTTAAGAGCTTTTTGGCTCTTTGAGGCCCCTTATACTTCCAAATAAATTTGATAATTGGTTTTTCCACTTCCACAAAAAAAGGATGTTGGGATTTTTATTGGGATTGCATTGAATCTATAAGTCAATTTGGATAGAATTGACATCTTAATGCTATTTTGTCTTCTAATCCATGAACACAGAATGTTCTTTCATTTATTTAAGTCTTCTTTGGTTTCTTTTAGCAAAGTTTTGCAGTTTTCCGAATATAGGTCCTTTATGTCCTTGGTTAAGTTTTTTTCTAAATATTTGATTGTTTTAGTTATTATTATAAATGGAATTTTCTTCTGATTTCCTCCTCAGATTGCACACAGTAGTGTATAGAAATGCTATTGATTTTTACATATTAATCTTGTATCCCGCCACATTGCTGAAATTGTCTATTACTTCTAGTAACATTTTTGTGGATTTTTCAGGGCTCTCCAGATATAGGCTCATATAATAAATGAATAGTGAAAGTTTTTCTTATTCTTTTCCTATTTGGATGACTTTTATTAATTTATCAAGCCTAATTGCTCTAGCTAAAACCTCTAGCACAATACTGAATAGCAGTGCAACAGTGGGCATCCTTGTCTTGTTCCTGATCTCAGCAGGAAAGCTTTCAGTCCTTCAACATTGAGTACAAATCTAGCTTTGGTTATTCATATATGCACTTTAACATACTGAGAAAACTTTTTATTCCTAAATTTTGGAGTGTTTTTAATCAAGAAAGGGTGCTGTATTTTGTCAAATTCCTTTTCTGCATCAATTAGAGAATCATGTGATTTTTCTTCTTCAAATTATCCAGACGGTTTGTTACTCTAATTGATTTTCTTGTGTTGGGTCACCCTTGCATACCTGGGATAAGACCCGCTTGATTTTGGTGTATAACTCTGTTAATGTGCTTTTAGATTCGGTTTGCAAGTATTTTGTTGAGGTTTTTTGCATCTATATTCATTAGAGATATTGGTCTGTAATTTTCTTTTTTTGTAGTATCTTTCGGTGATTTTGATATTATGGTGATGTTGGCCTCATAGAATGAGTTTGGTAACATTCTTTCCTCTGCAATTTTTTAAGAGAGTGTGAGCAACATTGTTATTACATCGATTTTGAATGATTGGTAAAATTCATTTGTAAAGCCGTCTGGTCTCGGGCTTTTCATCTTCGGGAGGTTTTTGATGACTGTTTCAATCTCTTCACGTGTGATTTGTTTGTTAAGGTATTGTATTTCTTCTAGGGTCAGTGTATGTGGTTTGTGTGTTTCTGGGAATTTTTCCATCTCCTCTACATTTTCTAGTTTTTTGGCATAAGGCTGTTCATAGTATCCTCTTATGATCTCTCTTCTTTCTGTGTGGTCAGTGGTAATGTCTCCCCACTCATTTCTGCTTTTATTCGTGTCTTCTCTCTTTTTTTCTTTGTCAGTGTAGCTAACGGTTTGTCGATTTTGTTGATCTTCTCAAAAAACTAAATTTGGTTTTGTTGTGGTCTCTCTTTTCTGTTGTTCTAGATTTCATTCATTTCTGCTCTGATCTTTACTATTTCTTTCCTTCAGCTTGGTTTGGGATTAGTTTGCTGTTCTTTTCTAGTTTCTCCAGATGTGCAATTAGATCTTCAATTTTAGCTCTTTCTTCTTACTTAACGTAAGCATTACAGATATAAATTTCTCTCTCAGCACTGCCTTTGCAGTGTCCCATAGGTTTTGATTATTGTGTTCTAATTTTCATTCCTCTCAGCTGGCTGCAGTGATCTAGTGGTTTTACCCTAGCTTAATATATTAGGGGTGGGGCAAGGGAGCCCTTCCCTGCCACTGTGGGGACTTGGTCACTCACATTTTTTGTTTCAGCTTCTGGGTCTTTCCGTCCCTTACCCTCCTGGAGTTGTGTTACACTGTCCTTGTCTGCTAATCCCACAGAAGGTCCCTCGAGCAGCTTTTGGCTCTTTCTCCATTGTTTTTGTGGGAGCATTGATCTCTGCCTGTTAGTCCGATGCCATCTTCCCACAATGCCCTAGGCTGTTGGAATTTTGAATGGGATTCCACTGAAACTGTAAATTGCTTTGGCTAGATGTGACATCTTTACAAAATTTAGTCTTCTAATCCATGAACAGGGAATATCCTACTATTTATTTAGGCCTTCTTTGATTTATTTTAATAATATTTTGTATATTAATAAAAATGTATAAATCCTTTATATCTTAGTTAAATTTATTACTAAATAGTTGATTCTTTTTTATTTGCTATTGTAAATGGATTTTTTTCTTTATTTCTTCTTAAGGTTGTTCATTAGTAGTGAACAGAAACGCTACAAAATTTCACATGTTGACCTTGGATCCCAATTTTTTTGCTAAATTCATTTTTTATCTGCAGTAGTTGTGTTGTGTATTTTTCAGAATTTTCTCTAGGATGATATCATGTGTAATGTGGGTCAATTTTATAGTTTCCTTTCCAATTTGGATGCTTTTATATTTTTTTCTTGCCTAATTGCTCTGGCTAGAACTTCCAGTACCATGTTGAGTAATGGTGGTGACAGTAGCAGTTCCTGATATTAGAGGGAAAGGTTTCTGTCTTTCACCATTGAATATGATGTTAGCTGTGTGATTTTCATGTATGCTCTTTATCACGTTGAGAAAGTTTCTGTCTATTCCTAGTTTTCTAAGTATTCTTATTAATAAGGGGTACTGAATTTGGTCAAATGTCTTTTCTGGGTCAAATGATGTGATTTTTTTTTTTTCTTCATTTGTTTGTTTCCTTTGTGGTCTTAATATGGTATAATACCTTAATTAGTTTTCTTATGTTGAAACATGCTTGCATGCTTGGGATAAACTCCATTTGATCATGGTATATTGTAGTTTCTAATGTGTCTAGGAATTTGTCCATTTCATCTAGATTATCTAATTAAGGGTTTCTTAGCTTTTTTTGTTCCACAGATCCCTTTGCCATAGATCCCTTTTGCTGTGAAAACCAAGGACCCTTTACTAAGTCCACACTATACTGTGCATTATTTATTAAATATATCACACCTGCACCAACATGTCCCCATAAGAATGTTTTTTTGAATTTCAATTCAAGCTCAAGGACCCTTTGTTAAGAACCCCAGATCTGATATCTTTGGGTACAATTCATCATAATATACTTTTATAATCCTTTTTATTGCTGTGGAGTTGGTAATAATTTCTGATTTTAGTTATTTGCATCCTCTTTTCTTTCTTTTCAGTCTAGCTAAATGTTTGTCCATTTTGTTGATCTTTTTGATGAACCAGCTTTTAGTTTCATTGATTCTCTCTGTTGTTTCTTATTCTCTATGTCAATTATCTCCACTCTAATCTTTGTTTTCCCCTTCCTTCTGCTTACTTTTGGTTTAGATTGCTATTCTTTTTTTCTAAATCCTTCAGTTGTGAGGTTCTGTCTCTGGTTTGAAATCTTTCTTCTTTTTTTTAAATCAATAAATTCCCTTCTTATCATTGCCTTTGCATATCCATAATTTTGGTTTGTTGGGTTTAATTTTCATTTGCTTCAAGATTTCCTAATTTCCCTTATGGTTTCTTCTTTTCCCAATTGGTTGTTTAAGCATGAGTTATTTAATTTCTACATGTTTGTGAATTTCACAGTTCTCCCTCTGTTATTGATTTCTAGCTTCATTCCATTTTGGTTAAGGAAGTTACATTGTATAAGTTCAATATTTTAAAATTTATTGATACTTTTTTACATTTAACATGATCTATCATGGACAATGATCTATGTGCACTGGGGTTCTTGGGTGTGTTGATCTGTATATACTAGTTATGTCTAGTTGGTTTATAATAGTGTTGAAATCTTCTATTTCATTATCAGTAATCTTGGGTGGGTTATTTTATATATGTTTGTTCATTCCTCAATCTTGAGGATTTTAGGATGGCGATGCTCAATCTGCCTCTGATTGAGAGGGGGCTTAGATCTCATGGGGAAGATGAATGGAACTATATTGCTTGCAATTGAAAACATTCTCTGCTTCCTGGGATGGGCACTGGCCATCATCATCCTTTTTTTAGGTGTCCTGGGTAAGCCTGATGATCTGGTGAGTTGCAACTCTGCTGAGATTCTGGGCTCCACAGGCATATGAACATATGGAAGATTTAAGTCTCTGGGACATATATATAATGAGTACAGTGCTAATTATAGGTTCAAATAAAAATAGCAGAAGACTCAATGTAGGGAAATTATAAATGAAACTAACTCTGTTACGTTGGTGAGCCTATAGTCCAAAGTAAAACCCATTGACAGGGTGCTGAATTCCTGAGCTGTCTGCCCTGCTTATAGTGTCTAGATGTCTCCAGAGCCCTCAGGTGCCCTGCTTTTTTAGACACTGTTTACTGTGGCAGTCAATGAGATCCTTCTGAGACATGAATAAGCATAACTTCTAGAATATCCTCCTGAATCACTTTGAAATCTCTTAGCCATAAAAACTCATTTGTATGTAGTAGTTCTCCTTTTTGGTAAAGGTCTTTTTCCAAATTCATCACTAGTTGGTGCTTCATAATAACCCCTTACTGCCAGGGAGGTTCATCCCTGGGAGTCATGTCCCATGCCAGGGGGAAGATAATGTGTTTATATGGTTTAAAGCTGTATTTTCTTTATTTAGCACTTACCCAGTTAGTGCAACCCTTTGTTTTCTATAGCTTTGAAAAAGATGGTTCTGCCTAAATTTGCTAGGTGTTTAAATATTCTGTGGGAGAATGGCACTCTGAAGCATCTTACACTGAATCTTGGTTAATTAGTACCTCTTAAAGAATTTAATTTTGATAAAAGAAGGTAAATTTTTTTTTCTCTGAGTCCATGATGATGGGGAGGAGATGAAGAGTTATGTATTTTGGCAGTGATAAATTCTGCATCGGAGACATGTGCGATATCTTCCTTCTGAGGTTGCTTTGCTCCTTTCCTTTTTAGAAATTAAGGATAATGGTATGAAATATTTCACTGAGAAAAATATCATCTACTTTTATGGTGTCTGTGTGTGCATATTTGTGATTTTCTGTGTTTTCTTCAAGGTTCTAGATACAGAACAAGGAAAAACATTATATTTACATATATATATATATAAAGCAAATATGTCAGTAGTACTAGTACCCAAAATGTTATTACATAGGCACAAACTTTTTGTACTCTGTTCTCTGAACTAAAATAAGAATACTCCCATGAGTATGACTACTAATGACTACTTAGGGAGTGATTCTTTGCTAGGCTTGAGAGAATGAAGGGGTAGAGACAAAGCCATTTATCTCTGCTGACCTCCTAATAAAAGGGAGACACTAATATCCACTATGATATTCATCTTCACACTTGAAGACTCTCTGAGAACTCTTCCCAGTAGTGAAGAATGTCAACCTCTATATTAACTATCTTTTATAAAACTCTACTTCAGAACCATAACAATCATCAGTAAATTTTGATCAAAGTCTTCAAACTCTAGTGAGCCAAAACCACATCTGATAAACTTTATAAGGAATTGTAGCTAGTTCTCTTTTCTGCAAAATAATCATAGTTCTTTCATTTTTGAACTATTTTAATTTGTAGTTCAACATGTATATAACATCTACATATATTGACCTTTCTTCCTGTCTGTTACTTGGGAATTTAATATTACACAAAACTTAAATTTTAGATTACTTCATCACTTAATGTCATTAAGTAAACTTAGTGAAGTTTGTTATTTCATTTGTCCATTAGAGTACACTGTATTTTCATTCCCAGACACCTATCAAACTTATAAATATAACTGGAGAATTTAAAATCCTAGGACTTTTTTTTTGTTTTTCTTTACTGTTTTTGAATCTCACTTCAGATTTCACAATGTGATGAGTAAACAAGGACCAGAAAAATAAAATGGTTTGAAGAGCCATGGATTTATGCAAGCATATCATATTTCACTTTCTCCTCTAGCACCCAACTCTTTTATCCTTAATCCATCAGTCAAATAATATCAATTATATAATATAGATATTATATTATCAGAACACATACCTAACCCATTGTGGGTTAAGTAAAGCATATTTATTAAGCAAAACTCTTTTATTCTTTACACCTATTTAGGTGATCCCCAGATTTCCCGAATCACAGCTTCAATCATAACTATCTTCCCTCCCCTACCCCCAGACTTTGCTTAGCTCAAAGATCACATATTTTTGATATATTATTTCAGTGGAAACCCCAAAGTTATATCTCCTATATATTGATTCACTTTTGTACACACAGTTATCAAGTCTAGGAAATCCAATGTATAATATCTAAACACTGACGTTTGATTCACCAGTTATCATTTTTGCTTTTACTGTATTAAGTTATCCATACTCAATTCAAAATGTGTACATAGTAAACATTGGAGTCTCAAAATAAAAACCATCTCCATAATATTGTAAAATCAGAGCATTCCACAAGCTCAAACATATTTAAGCTAATAAATGTGCAAAGAATTTTGCTAGCATAATATTAGTTGCCACCTGTGTTTAAATCATTGTAACTCTACTACGTTTAGTTCATTGTGATAAGATAAATGTAAATCAAACAAGTGTTTATTTATCTGCAGGACTTTGTTAATACAGTAAGGAACAATTACCTCATTTTATTTTCACGTGTGATTTTACTTATGACTTACAGTGAATTTGTTTCCTTCTTTTCAATGCTCCTGTTTATTCATACCACATCAAGTAAGCATACACGTGCATTGCTGCCTGAGTGTTTTAACATGCTTATGCTGCAATTGATAGGCATTGCCTTAATCATTGTGATTCAAACCCCATCCATGCCTCTCTGCTCCTCACAATACAGAACCAGCGTTCAGATACCTGTTCTGTTCAATTTAGAAAGGACTGATGTTTCTTATTTCCTGAAAACTTCATTACAAATCGCTTTTTCTTCTTTTTTTGTGCTATTACTCTGATTTTTTCCATTTATATACAAAATGTTTCACGTTTTAAGATGCATACTCATTGATTTTGTCTTTAAATGTTATTCTATGTTAAAATAATTAATACTCCAGCTACTTCTTTGTATTATATTATTATTTACTAATGTTCACTTTGAGGTTTCATGCGGAATCGTGTACTCTGAAATAATTCTCCTAGAAGAAATGAGCTTTAGCCATCAGTATTACCATATATAGGCTAGACTCTTACTAGCTTTGGTGAGGATGAACAGCAACCAAGTAAAAGCAAGAAAGCCATGACCTTCTAAGGAATTCAGGTTTTATAAACATTGGGTAAAATCAATATATTGTCTGGTTTACAAACCCCATATCAAATACAGTAATAAATCCAAAGATGAATGAGCAATATATTAGGATTCATAATATTATACCAAGAAATATAGCACAGGAGTATAAAGGAATCATTTTTATTAGAATTCCAATAAAATTTGAAGTCCTCAAGATTTCTGCATAGTACTTGGTAGAAAGAAGTGCTTAATTTCTTTCTACTGATTGAACAATTGCATTGCTCATAAATGCCTACTGATCTTTTGATAACTGTACTCATATAAAGGATGATTTCACTAATCACATATTTCATCATTTGAATTGCTCCTTGTTTGCATCTTATAGCAGACATTACCATTTATTTATATTTAATTAGGTTTTATAAGCACTATTTCATACTTGATAAAGGGTTTTGCACAACTAATAAATAAATATATCAATATTCACAACATTTACTTAATAACAAATGGACTCTGAAGCAGGGTTCACACATTCAAAATATTTTATTTTAGCATTAACCAGGATCATTTTTGGATTTTATTTCCTTTGGTAATGCACAAAGTATCCAGCCAACATACAATCTTTTATTTTTCTAAACCTGGCATTCTAGATGTCCTAAATATATATTTATTTATTTAAAAATTTAAAATAGGCATCTCATAGAATATTCAGTATTTATTAAAATTTTAAATATGAAATTTTATGAAAATGCAATTTTACTTTTGGTATGTATCCCAGAGAAATGCTCATATGTGTGCACAAAGGTTTTGCAGAAAGATGATTTTTCTATCATTTTTTCCATCATAGTGTTTACTCAATTTAAAGACTAAAATGGCCAAAAAAAAGAGAACTTAAAATTCAGCACTATTCAATAAAACTTGGTGGATATATTATATATTTCCTATCCTATAGCAAAAGCTATCCAACACTTGGAATATGGCTAGAAGGACTGTATTACTGATTTTTAAATATTATTTAATTTTAAGTAATTAAAGTTTAAATGACTTCATGTGGCTAGTAGTATAATGTATTAGACAACATGGATCTTATTAAATTATAGTTTGCTCACACTGTGAAATGTCTTGTAACATTTTGTATATAACTAGATTAAAAATAATTTAGAAAAATATCTAGTATATGTGACTTTAAAACCCTAACTCCCAAAGTAATGCAGAGATTAAAACATTGCATAAAATATAATTGTATTTGTATTGACACATAAAGTTTTAAAATATCTGCTTATTAAAGAAAATCAAATTTTATATTATAACATTTAGTGGATAAAAAAGCACTAAAGCAATAGTCCATATCATTAGTTCAGATTTTGTAAATATCACTTAAATAAAATTTATTCTATAACACAATTGATAAAAATTTTGCAAGCATTCTCATATTTCAATTAGTATATGCAAGATTTAAAATGCTACTATAGTCGCATGTGTTTTTATAAATGCCATATTTATCATTTTTTAAAATAATGAACACTTTATACTTATAAATTTACTTGCATTTATTATTTTCTTCCTTCCTGAATGAGTCTCCTTTTGGTTCATTTTGAGGTAATCACTTCCGGTGAATTTACATGTCATTGTTCTTATGCACAAACCTCAGGATGTTCAAAGCCAATAATATTTCTTCCAGATCAGCACAGTAACTCTCTGTAAAAAGATTCACTGTATCTACCATTGGATGAACGATGAGAATCCTTTCTCTAAAATGACTTATGATTTCAAAATGTTTTTCTTTCCCTTTTTTTGGCTAATCATTCACTAGATAAAAACAATTTATATTTTTAATCATTTTTTTACATGGCTGAGCTACATTCTCTGATTAGGTGATATTTTCCATGAAAATCATTACAGTAGCATTATTTGCCGATAATTATTTTTATATTTATTGAAGATCTTTCAATTGTTTAAATATATGAGATAAGCTTTGAGTTAACAGAAATTTAAAATCAAAATATTGAGCAACATTTGTCATTTTAAATGTTCTAATCATTTGCATTTTCCTGTACTCATCAAAACACTGAGAAAGATTCAAAATTCAGGATCCTAATTTATTGCTTTGTAAATATTTCAAAGTACTCCCTTATGAGTAAGTTCACACTATCAAGTAGTATTTTTTTCACCGCAAATTATGTTTTCTATTAGTATTTGGAAATATTGTTTAAATTAATTTCTTAGAACCTAATCAATTTTTAAAATTCATAACTACAAAACATTTATGCTATCAGACCACTTTTTAAAATCAATTTTATTGATACATAGTAATAAAGCATACAATTGCTCCAAAGTATATAATCAGTGGTATTTGCTGTAATCACATAGTTGTGCATTCATCACTTCAATCATTATTAGAGCATTTTCATTATTTCAATAATAATAATAATAAACAAAAAAACAGACAAGCAGGAAAATTCCTCACCTCTCAATTTCTATATGCTTCCTCCACTGTACATAAGAAAGTTTTATTTGATTTTAATTTCAGAGCTAAAAGTGGGAGGGGGTGAATCATGTTTTTAAAAATAGATATAAAAATATGCTTAGGTCATATTAGTGAGGTCATGCAATATTTGTTTTTTAGTGACTGGCTTACTTCACTCAATATAAGGTCTTCATATTCATCCATGTTGTTGCGTTGTCAATACTTCTTAGGCTATTGGAATTGCTCTGCGGGATTTTGCAATGACAGTTACAGGTCATTATACATTTTGTCAAAACCTATTAAAGTGTAAAGTTCAAAATGTAAACCATAATGTAAACCATTGGCCATGGTCAGTAGCAATGCTTCAATATTTGTTCATCAATTGTAACAAGTGTACTATAAACATGTAAAATATTAATAGGGGTAAATGTGACAAGGGAGGAGGTGGGGTATATGGGAATCCCCTATATTTTCTGTGTGACTTTTCTGCAACTTAAAGCTTCTTTAAACATAAACTGAAAAGAAAAAAAAATAACAGTGGGGGAACATACAGAAGAAACTGTCAATATACATAAAAGATAACTGATCTTATGGTGATGAAAGGCGCAATGTAAGATAAATTTTATTGTTTTGTGGTTTGATTTGTTTTGGGGGAGGTTTTGGATTGCAGAAGGGTTGCAACTGTGGCAGGGGAGTATCCCTGGTGCAGGATGTTGGTGGTGGTGGGATGTATGGGGAGGGGTGCACCTGGGGCATGCCTCTGTGGAATATGAATGTGATCCTGTGGTCATGGGGTTTTGTCTCGGTGGATGGAGACCCACACAATAACCGACAGAATATTGACTTCCCATCCTGGGGAGTCTTGCCCCATTCTCTAATAGAATTGCAAAAATCTCTAGAGTACATTAGCAGTGCCTGGTGATGCACTCAAATCAATATGCCAGGCCCTTGATATTGATGCTTGTACTTACAAACCTTGTTCTTTTGAAATTGAAACTTAGCCTAGTAATATATATTGCTTAATAGTTACCTCCTGAAAGCCTCCTTGTTACTCAAATATGGCCTCTCTTTGAGCCAAACTCAGTACATAAACTCACCGCTTTCCCCCGACATGGGACATGACTCTCAGGGGTGGACCTTCCTAGCACTGAGGGATTACTACCAAGTGTCTGTTAGCAATGCGTTTGGAAAAAGATCTTGACTAAAAAGGGAAAATACTAAATGCAAATGAGTTTTTATGGCTAAGACATTTCAAAGTAAGTTAGGAGATCATTCCAGAGGTTACGCTTATGCATATCTCAGAAGGATCTCATTTTCTGCCACAGTAAACAGTTCCTCAAGCAGGGGTGCTCCTGAGGGCTCTAGAGACATCTAGACACAATAGGCAGGGCAGACAACCCCAGAAAATCAGAACCCCATTGTTGGGCCTTACCTTGGAATATGTTTACTTATCTCCCCAGTTTATCAAAGTTAGACTCATTTATAATTTTCCTCCACATAGTTTTTCTGCTTTAAAATTTATTTGAACCAATAGTTAGCACTATACCTGTTAAATATATGTCCAGAGAATTAAATCTTCTGGCTGTTCATATGCCATTTGAGCCTTGAATCTCAGCAGAGTTGCAGCCAGCACCTACTCTTCAGTTCTTCAAACTCACCCAGGACAACTAACAAAAACATGATGATGGACAATGCTCATCCCAAAAAACAGAGAATAGCTACAACTTCAAGCAAGACAGTTCTATCCATCTGCCCCATGGGATCTAAGTCCCCTCTCAACCAGAAGCAGAGTGGGCTTCATCATCCTAAAATCTTCAAAATGAGGAATGAATAAACATAAGATGGAAATGCAACTATGGAATAAAGTAGATTTATTAATATTCTAGTAATAGAAGAATTTGTAACATTGGTATAAAGACAGTGGTCCCTAGAGGTTCTAAGTGGAGGGAGAGGGAACAACAGTTATAACATGGGACATTTTGGGGGCATTGAAATTGATCTGCATGATATTGCAATGATGGATACAGGTCATTAAACATTTTTTCTGAACATATAAAATTGTGTGGTGCAAAGTGTTAAGCCTTAATGTAAACTATTGACCATGGTTAGGAGCAATACTTCAATATGTGTTCAACAACTGTAACAAATGTACCACAGTATTGAAAGATGTTATTAATGGGGGAAATTTGGGCGGGGGGGGAAGTGTGAGGCATATGGGAATCCCCTACATTTTTGAGGTAACATTTTTGTAATCTAAAGCTACTTTAAAAGTAAAGAATAGAAAAAAAGTAGATATAAATTTCCCTAAATTTAATCAGAGATAAAATTATTTTTAAGAATGAGGATTGGGGTAGGAATTTTTGTTGTCCTCATTATTTTTCTTTTTGATGTAAGTTCTAGAATAATTACATTTCATAATCATTTTCAATTTTTCTTAGTATTATTTCTATACTGTAAATATAAAATGTAAAATATTGATTTTAATTCATATGGGACAGAAAGATTTATTTTTGAATGTTTCTCTAATACATATTCTTTATTACCATATCTCTGAAGAAATTAAGGGAAATATTGAAGAAGAATATTAGTGTATGGAGATTATCATTTTAATTTTTAGAAATTTTCTAAACATAAGCATTAAAAGAGAAACAGAAAATTCACTTTCTACCATAAAACATAACTTCAAAAAATATCTTGCCCCATATACATACAGATAGAAACAAAAACTCATTGCCCTAATTGCATTAGATCCAATATACACTCCCCCCCACAAGAAAAACAAACATACCAAAAGATGCTAAATAAATGGAAAATATTTTACAAATCAATAAATATCTGAATTACCATATTTAGGAGAGTATTTTTGTCCTTGACTGCTCCTCCAAACCCAACAGACTTACACAAAGATGTCTGCTCTCACCATTTCTATTAAACCCTAGCTATTGCTAGAAGTTACAAAACATTCAGTTCAAAATGGAAAAGAAGAAATAAAACTGTCTTTATTCATATCTGATATTAGCATGCATTTATAAAAAACGTATTAAAAGTTTAGAAAGATCAAAGGCACAGACAAAGAAATACGCACACTCCCACACTCAGAATCATACAGAAACAAACATACACACACACACACCCACTCAGAAGCAGACACAGACAGAAACAAGGGCAGAAATAACGCTCTCAAAAGTATTTGCTGCTATCCCGCATTCAAAATAGTTTTTAATTTGTTGGGAAGAAAAATAGTTTGTTTCTTTTTAAAGTTTTTCTTGCATCTATTTTCATGAGTTATACATATTGGCTTTAAGGTTTTTTTGTTGTAATTGCTTTGTTTCTTTCTTATAAAGAAAACACTAGCCTTAAAAATTGAATTAGAATGGGCATTATTTCTCCTTAAATGTTTCCTAGAATTTATCACTGAACAAACTGTTTTGAGGGTTTTCCCCTTATGGGAAGTTTTAAAATACAAATTCTATTTCTTTAATAGATATAAAGCTATGAAATCATTGATGTATTTGGGTAAAAATCTACTATCTTATTATTTGTTCATATTTCTCCAATCTTTTGTTCCTGTTTTTCTTACCATTTCCTATTTTAAAAAGGTTTTATTATTATTCCATATTAACACCACTCTTGCATTATTAGCTTTACACCTATTTTTATAGTTTCAGTTGCTCTAGAATTGATAATAAGCATATGAAAGTTATCACAATTTCCATCTAAATAATATTATATCAATTCATATAAATAAGAAACAGTATTTTATACTTTTATTTCTTCTTCCCTGTATTTTTGTTATTGTCTTATATTATACTTTCACAAATGTCATTTGCTCCACAATATTTCATCAGTATTTTTTATTTAAACAATCATCTTTTAAAGAAATTAAGTAGAAAGTGAACATTTATTTGCTATCTACCTACATATGCACTTCTGGCATTCTTCATTCCCTTAAATAGAGCCTTTTTTTCCACCTAGTATCTTTTTCCTTCCACCTGACAAATTCCCTTCAAAAATTATTTTAGTGCAGGTTTCTGGTTAATTTCTCAGTCTTTTCTGTAAAAGCCTTTATTTGACCTAGACTTTTGAAGTATATTTCATTAGCTATATATTTTTATATTTTGGGCATTTTTAAATTTTCTCATAGCACTTGAAATTAGAGTACTCTTACTCTATTGTCTTCTGTCTTCAAATACTTGAAAGCAAGAGCAACCCTGAGTAGAAAGCCATCATTGAATCTTCACCTGAATTTATCGTCTCACAGTTTCAGAGGCTAGAAGGCTAACTTCTCCGGTGATAGACAGCATTCTAGCAGAATAGCAATCCTTGCATTACGTGGGTTTCCCATCACATGACAATGTCTTTTCATTTTTTTCCCATTTCTGTTGTTGAATTCTGGCTCCTTCCCTTGGCCTTTTCTCATTATATCTGAATTTCCTCTGCTTATAATGGCCTTTAGTAATTCAGATTAAGGCCTACCTTCATTCAGTTTGGCTGCATCTTAACTAAAATAACATCTTCAAAAGATCTTATTTACAATTGGTTCACACTTACAGGAAAGCGAAGTAAGAATAACAACATGTTTAAATCAATATTCATAGTTTAAACTATTGCAATCTTTGTGTCATTTGAGTTTGGTGAATCCAAAAAACAAAAGATTATGTTTTTGAATTATCCATTCTTGTGGGTGTGAGGCCCTTTGATTGCATTAAATTCTGTTAATGGACTTTGATTATATCACTTGATTAGATCACTTTTGATTGGACTGTATCAGTGAGGTGTGACTCAGGTTGTGTCTCCACTCTCTTACCAGAACCTTATATAAATGGAGACACAGAGAGAAAGAAGACACTGACAAAGGAAGCAGCCATTTTGATCCTCTCATGCGAGAAAGAGAACAGGAGGAAGACAGAGAAGCCCAGAGAGACTGAGCAGTCTTGGAGTCTGGAATTAGCAGATCACAGAGCCACAGAAGAGGGCTAGACCCAAGGAGCTGCTCAATGCTGAAGAGATGAGCCACATGCCTGATCTCTCACACTGGGCTCCAGAAGATGCTGAGCCCAGATGGGAAAGCTGCCAACTTGCTTTGCCACATGGAAGCATGTCAGTATCACTAGTAGCTGACTTTGATGAGATGGCATCTCTTTTGATGCTTGATTTGGACATTTCATGGCCTCAGAACTATAAGTTTTTACCCTATATAAAATTCCCACTATAAAAGCAAACCCATTTCTAGTTCTTTGCATTGACATCCCTGTGGCAAACTAAGACAATGTTCAAGGACATTTGTTAGGCTTTTCCAGTTGTTGAGATAAATCTGGAGTGGTAAGGAGGCTATTTATAACAAATTCAGTCAAAAGAAAGACCCAGAACCTTTCAATCATGGGTTCTCATATCCTATTCAAATGAGGTCTTAGCAAAAGAGATGAAAAGCCCTGACTTTATTCATAGAGGATTTTAGGATGAAGAGTGTCAGTGATATTTTTCATGACACACAATGGCTAGATTGATGAAACAAATGAGAACCAACAAATCTTACAGATATATGAAAGGAGAGCTGGGGGCAGCTGAGAAAAAAAATGGAACTATATAATTTTCCAATTTGGTAACGTTCTGGTGAACAGTCAGATACTGATGAAAGGGGACTTGCTTTGTCTTCTTTAGCTGTTCTTTACATTATGCAGGTGGCAAATTAAAGTTTTGGTTCCCTTCCCATAGGCCTTGGTAGGACTTGGGCTAGAAATGTAAGCAAAAACACAAAGGGCTTGATGCTCAAGTGTCCTTAGTCAGGAATTATGTGATTGCCTGTGGTAACTCTGGCTAATGAATTTAAACTGGTTTGTTGGACTTCCAGAGCAGACATTTTCTGTTTGAAATCAAAGTACCCTGGAGAGTGAGAATTATTTGTCTCAACAAGGTTAGGCCCATAATTGTCCATTAGGACAGAAGAATTCCTGAGAAGAGGTTAAATAATTTCTGCAAAGCAGGCTGTATTTTCTCTAAAGAGAAACACATGACGATTTTAGTAAGAAGGCCCCAATATTAATACCCATTTTTTTATGTGCTTGAATTTGATCAAAGAGTTGTAGTACCTCACTAGATGCAATTTTTAAGAGATAGGATCAAGGAAAAATTATTACAGGTTAAAGGTTAGGATTAATTATATGAGGGAAATTTAAGTATGGGACCTCAAGATGGAAATTTACATTGTCAAAAGCAACCAACTATTAAATTTTTATATTTAAAGGAACAGCTGTTAAATATTTTGTCAACAGGATCATGTGGGAAAAGATTGAACAAACATTTCAATTCAGAACAGTATTATGGTCTGCAAAAAACATTAGAAGCTCACCATGTTTTGTTCAGAAAGAGAAATAAAAACAATAACATATAAACGAAAATGAATTTTCAAACCATTATTTGGTTCTCTCTCTTTCTATGTGTATAGCATAAATATCTATAAAATTCAATCTCCTTTACTACCAAATCTAACCAATCTAACCAATATTTCTATTTCATGCCTATTTTTGAAAGGATTTGGCTTAATATGATAGATTATGCTTTAGCTTTTTAAAATATCCTGAAGAATTTTTAAAAAAATATTTTTCTCACTTGACTGCATGCAGCCCTTTGCTTAGCTGGATTGGAAGGTCTGTGAAGACTTCACTTGCGTGTCTAACCATTTGGTCTTCCTCCATTCTATACTGTTTTTATTTACAGCATGGCAGTGAGCTTTCCCAGGGAAAAAGTGAAAGCTGCGAAGCCTCTTAGATTCTAGCTAGACTCATACCTATCGCAGTATCATTTTGACCACATTTCAAGGGTTATCATGGGATTTTACTGAAAACAAAAAAGAATAGAACAGTGATTGATTAAAAGCAGTGGTATTGGACTTAGAAAAAAGCAAGTTTTTGCCTTGATTTCATTATTCTAGCTGGGTAATCTTAGATGATTTGTTTAAAATCTCTAAGATTCATTATCCTCTCTTATAAAATGGGAATTAAAATAGTTCATGTTTAAAGGAATTTGGATCGCTTCATTCATAATGTTTCATAGCAAATATAACCTCATGTAATATATTTTATTTTTAATGTCCTAAAATAATCATCATCAACAACTTGTTTAAGCAATTTAACATTTTTAAATTAATTTGTCTAAATTAAAGAATATGACTTCCTGTATGTTCCATTTCTTTTGAAAAGAAGAGAACTTATATATCCCTTTGCATTCCCATCATCTATTAAGTTACTTAAAATAATGAAATGGTCAGGGATATCAAAACCACTATTATTGTAATCTATGAGATTGTAATTACTCTAAGAATAGCCCCATTGTTTTTATTTTTCTGTCCTGGGTGATTTAATGGAAAAATCATACTAAATATCATTCATTTAGCATTCATTCTAGAATATTTAATATTTCTTAATTTTGAAATAGAGAATTATTTCTTGACAGAACACTCATTTTCTTTTAATTCTGTCCTGTGGGTGAACACATGTGCTGAAGCTCAGTATTTAAGCAAGCACTTTCCAAGTAACTATTATAGAAACTATGAGAATATTTAGGGGATCACTTGTAGATTATATGGCAAAACAGTGCTATTACAATTGCTCACCTTTGAATCCAAAGGATAAATACAAGTATGATTGAAAAAAGACTTAATAGAATATTAAATAGGTAATCCATTATTTATTCTATCAGCACATCTGCAATTCTCTCTAGGAATTTATGTTCACCATTTTTATTTTGATATAAGTTCACACTTACAGAAAAGATGGTTGAAATTAGTACAAAGAACAGTCAATTTGAATTTACCTAGATTCAACAATTATTTAAATTTTGCCATATTTGATTTTTTGTTTCATTTTTTATCCCTCTCTCTTTCATTATATACCTCATTGAGATATTTAAAATTGTGCTTGACTTCTGAAGGTTTCATAATACATTTCCCAAAAATATGTAACCACAATACAATTTTCAAAATCATAAATCAAAACATTGACACAATACTTTTACTAAATCAATTGTACACATCCTAATTTCATCAATAGTCCCATTAATGTGCTTATTGCCTATTTTTGTTTTCCCATTGCAAGGTCCAGTGCAGATCATGCATTGTATTTACTTACTATGTATCTTTAGTTTCCTTTAATCTGCATTTCTTGGCTGTTCCTTGGTTCTCATCACCTTGATATTTTAAAATTTTATGGTTCACTTATTTTGTAGAATGTTCTTGAATTGAATTTTGTCTCATGTTTGGTAATGATTTGATTCAAACTATGCATTTTTGACAGTAAAATTACAAAAGTGATGCTGTGTTTTCAATGCATCATGTCAGGAGGTACATGCTGCAAGTTTGTACCATTGCTGGTGATTTTAGCTTTGATGGTTTGTCTAAAGTGGTATCTGCTAGGTGACTCTACTGAAAAATTATTATATCCTGTTACTTTATAAATTATATATATGCAAATTACTTTACTTATACATAAAATTATACATTATAATTATTATTTTATATAATTTATATATATAGGTTTCTAACATTACAAAGCAACACAAAAAAATTCATTCTAGTCTTCCTCCTTCCTAAATATCTAACTTTGTTTTCCAATAGTGAGAAGACAGTCTCCCATTAATCTCAATATATTTACTCATTTGCTCAATCTCCAAATAAATACACAGAGAGTAGTTTCCTGATTGCTATTCCATACTACTGTGAAAACAAACCTAATTACACGTCCATGTTTTTAGAGTCCTTTATTTTTTGTTTTTAGGCTAAGGATATATAGAAAAGTATTGTGTTCAAAACTTAGTTGGGTTAAGTTTTTCCTCTTTAGTTTGTTTGTGCAATTTATTTATTTTTGTGTGTATTCCATTTCATTTATTTCTTTATTGTGATTGTTAACCTAATGTGTCAACTTGGCTATGTAATGGTGCCCAGTTGTTTGATCAAGTAAGCACTAGTCTAATTGTAGTACAAGGGCATTTCATGTACTTTAATCATCAGTGAGTTGCTTGCATATATCTGATTACAGCTACAATCAAAAGAGGATATTGAGGTCAGCAATGAGTGACATCTCATCCCATCAGTTGAGGACCTTAAAAGGAGAAGTGATTTCAGCATTCAGAGAGAGAAATCTCATCTTTATTTCAGACAGCCAGCACCTCCTTGGGAATTCATCCAGGACCTTCATCAGAGCTCCTGGCTTGCAACCTGCCCTAAGCAATTTGGACTTCTGGATCCCCATGATTGTGTGAGACAATTTTATAAAATCTCATACTATTTACAGATAGCTCCTGTTGGTTCTGTTTCCCTAGAAAACCCCAACTAATACACTTACTTTAGTTTATTTGTTTATTTTTTAGATTAATAATAGCATGCTTCCAAAGTCAAAGCTATATAGACAAGTATACTGTAAGAAATATCACTTCCTCATCAATCCCTTCCAGCTTCTACCTTGTTCATAAGCACCCCTGTAGATAGCAGAGCTCTACTTTCTTTTTTATCTTTCATGTTTTTTGTTGTGTTTATAAGCAGATAAATGCATATTTTAAATCTCTCCTTTCTTATGCAAAATGTTGTATGGCATCTATTCTTGTGCAATTTGATATTTTCACTTAAAATATATATATTGAAATCAAAATATTTCAGTGCATGGAAAATGTCTTCATTTTTGTAATCTATTCACACTACTTCTAAGTGAAGATATACTGTAGTGTTCTTGTTTATTCAATTTCCTATATATGGACCATTACGCTATTTCCAATATTTTTTTAAATACAAAATTTGCTGCAATGAATATTTAAGTGCAATTATATTTTCTTATTGCTGAAGTCCATCTTCAGGTTAAATTCCTAGAAATGGTATAGCTGGAGTAAAAAAGGTAAATACTTATGTTAGATTTTTCCAAATTTCCATCCATAAGTGTTATAACATTTTGAATTCCCATAAGCCTATTTTCCCACAGCCTTGTTAGTACTTTGTTGTCAAGCTTTGTAATATTTGCCAATCCACTGGGTGACAAATGATATTTGTCTGCAGTTATAATTTTCATTTCTCTTATGCTTGGTAGAGGTGCATATTTTTAATTTATTAAGGGATATTTTTAATATATTTTATGCATTTTTAAATTATTTACTATAGGATATATATTCTCAGGTTTTGTTGTGTTTTTTTTTGTCTTTTTTCCTAAAATTTTTAGAGATCTTTTGATATCTTAGAAATGTTGCTATTTTCTCCATAATTTATGTTGCACATAAATATGTTGCACAATTGCCAGCTGTCTTTGGAATAAGCTTATGGTGTTTTTATTATTTTTTTTCTAAGTAAAATCTTTACATGAATTTGAATATAACAATTTTTTCTTTCATTGTTTCTGGATTTTGATTCACAGTTAGAAAAATTTTCCCTACACATACAGTACAGAAGAATTTACCCACTTTTTCTTTCACTTGCAAGTGTTTATTTTGTGAGATATCTGAAATATTTGGAATAATCTTGTGAATTGTAAAATATGCTATATTTTTCCAAATGGCAGTGTAGTTTTAACATGTTAAAAGATGACGCATCAACTTATATTTTCTTAGATTTTTTAAAGGAGGAGTGGATAATTAATTTTGTGAAATGTGTTTTCTCCTTTAATAGATAAATTCTGTATTTTATTAAAATATTTCCTAATATTGGAACAAGCTTATATAACTAGACTAAATTTCACTACTTTACATTGTATTATTTTCTTAAAGAAATGTTAAATATTTCCTAAATTAATCCCTAGGATTTTTAAATTGATATTCATAAATGCTGTCCATTTGTATCTATGTTTTCTATTTCATTTTGGCTGGAGGATGGATTTATGAACTCTGGTATTTTTGTTTTTATTTATATTTTTATTTTTGGCAGAACCCTATATTTCCCACTTTAATCTTCCATTTCCATCACCACTGAGTATTCAAAGAATATTTCTTTGTCATAACTTTTTCTTTCCCAACCATGATGCCTTTCAAAGATTACCATGAAGATTTGTGTAAACTTTTAATTTCTTTTCCTGTGGTCAGTGCTTTGATAATCCAGGTTAGTTTTTTTCAGTAGTTTCACAATCAGGGTGGAATTTCTCTTTCTGGCAGTGATTTCAGATCAATCCTTTGCTTACTGTTGTCTATTCTTTCCTGAGAAATTTTCCTGGATGGCACTGCTTTCTACAGAAGTGTGGCAAGGAACTATGATCAATAGCCAAGCTGAGGATAGGTATATAGATGAATGAGAGATAGAGAGATAGAGATATAGAGGTAGAGATAGAGATAGATAGAGATAAAGATAGAGATTTACAGGTACTTTAAATCTTTTCTCCTGACTTGTAGATATGTTTTGAGTGTGAGAGTCTGCAGTTGTATGGATTCTTCCAAAGGATTTGCATTGGTTCAAGAAAATGTATGGAGAGATGCAGATTTTGGTGCCCACCATTTTACCTGATTACCAGCATTCTCCTGAGTATTTCTGTATTAAAGTTTAAAACAAAATAAAGGAATTATAATCTTTACTTGAACCAATGCCTATCAATATGCGGAGTACAATAAACCTTGTGAAATGTACTGTAAAAATCTTGCCATCTCACCATATAATTTGTTTGTCTGTTTTTTGCTGATTTCATTGGTGGGAATAAAAGCCTCAAATCAGCCTATATGGGAACAGTAGTACAGCAGTTTGATATTATTTATGAATTCCACAAAAGATATATGATTGTATTTGAAACTGGTCTGTTCCTCTGGGTAGGATAACCCTTTGATTGTATTAGATTCAGCTGAGAGGTCTTATTAAATTATGTTAAGATTAGGGCTTTGATTCAGCCACGTCATTAAAGTGCGACTCAGCACTAAGTCCCTACCCCATTGATGGGCTGATAAAACAGACTCTCACATGGAAGTAGACACAGAGGAGAAGAACACAGAAGACTAGAGACAGCTCATTAGATATGGCAGAGGCCCCGGGAAGAGAGATGAGCCTGATAGTCTACAGCTGACTTGTGAAGAGAACAGAGCAGCTGAGCCTGGAAAGAAAGGATCTCCAGGGAGAGAGACAGGCCTTATGCCAGCCTGTAGCTGAGATCTGAAGAAGCTGGGACCATGGAGCCTTAAGAGGGAAGGCTGAACTCTCACAGACATTGCCCTCCATCTTGCTTCAACATGTGGCAACAGAGTTTGGTAAGGAAGTAACCTTGATTTGGACTCCTTAGGGCCTTGTGACTATAAGCTTCTACCCCAAATAAAAGACCTTGACCAAAAGAGAAAAAGGGTAAAGACAAATGAGTTTATTTGGTTAAGAGTCTTCAAGGTGAGTCGGGAGGTCAATTCTAGAGGTTACACTTATGCACGTCTCAGCAGGATCTCAGTGACTACCAGAGTAAATATTGCCTCAAATAGTGGAGGTTCTGAGGGCTCTGGAGACATCCAGACATTATAGGTAGGGCAGACAGCTCAGGAGTTTTGATGCCCTGCCTGTGGCCTTACTTGTGAATTTATGCTCTCCAGTATGACAGAGTTGGACTCAGTCGTGGTTTTCCTACACATGGTTTTTCTGCACCTTCTATTTGAACCCACAGTTAGTACTGGAGTTGATAGATATATATCCAAGAGACTTAAATCTTTGGGCTGCCCATGTGACAGCTGGGGCCTGAGTCTCAAGAAAGTTGCAACACATACTCTCCAGTTTATTGGACTTACCCAGGACAACTAACAAGGAGACGATGATGGACAATGACCATCCCAAGGAACAGAGAGAGTCTTCAACTGCAAGCAAGTTAGCCCCATTCATCTGCCTGTGGAGTATAAGCCTTATATTAGAAATGGAATGGACATCACCACACCAAAATCCTCAGGATCAGGGAATGAGCAATGGACTAGAGTAGACTTACTGGTATTCTACTGTAAACTTATTGTGATTCTAGCAATGGAAGAACTTTTATCATTGATGTGGAGGTAGTGGCCACTGGAAGTTCTGAGGAGGGAGAGGGAAAAAGGTGTAATATGGAGGCATTTTCAGGACTTGGGAATTATCCTGAATGATACTGCAATGACAGATACAGGCTATTATGTATCTTGTCATAACACACAAAAATGTTCAGGAGAGAGTGTAAACTACAATGTAAACTAAAATCCACACTTAGTGACAATGCTCCAAAATGTGTTCATCAATTGTAAAAAATGTACCACACTAATGAAGGATGTTGTTAATGTGGGAAAACGTGGCAGGGGTAGGAAGCGGGGCATATGGAAATCCCCTGTATTTTTTATGTGGCATTTATGTAATCTAAGTATTTTTTTCAAAAATTTAAAAAGTCTATTAAAAAAAAGCCAACAGATTTCAGGTACTTTACATCAGGACCGCTTTGGCTGACTAATACAAGGAGCAACACAAAAGAAAATTGTTTTTATTTTGCTTATAGCCATCCCAGTTATCATGCTCTCATGAACATCGAATCATTACAATATAATCTAAAACTTAGTCCCAAAATATGGGTTTTGAGAACAATTATAGTAACTGTAAAAGGTGAACATTTTTACTATGATATTAAAATATATGGCAGAAAATTAAATCACTGGAACAGTAGCTTGCATTCTTAGGAAAAAAGTGCCAAAGCATGTTCATTGAGCTTAACTCTGGGACATCCCTCAGCTTTTCACTAAAATGGTACATATAGAGGAAACATGATGGATGAAATTATTCCACCTCTCCAAGCTTTTATTTTCCTGTTTAGATGATTAACACTTTATATTTAGACATCAAATTCTATGAGCCTTATGCATTTATTCATTTTTTATTTGTCATTTGAACCTTTCTTCTGCCCAATCTCCCTCCTTATTCATAAAGCACCAAAATGTTGACAGGAATGATAACTATATTCACGAACTCCATCTATGTATAAATGTATAAATAACCATTTAACCTTTAAATATCTGGCTAATCACTCAGCAAACCAAAGGCATATATGTCAACAGTTTTAATGCACACACTGATTTGCTCTTGGTTTTTATCACTTACAACCATTAAGAATTGAAAGGATAATTTATCTTGAAGGTTGAAGCATGTGTCTTTTAACTAAGTGTTATCTTGGGACAAAAAAAAGGAGCTATAAACAGATGGATTAGTTCTCTGTGCACTAAATCTAAATGGTACTAAGCTGCATGATATATTCTATTTTGTTTTTGTCCCTAGCTCAAGGTCACAAGTGGAGAGTAGTAATTCTTTGAAAATCTTATAGCCAAGGACAGTAAATTTCATTATGAATATACTATCTTTATATTGTTTTCTTTTTCTGCTATTATGCAGAAAATTATGTTAATTATATTTATACTAGTTTATTACTTTCCTCATGCTTCACATATTTTAAAGGGTTATTTTATTAAAAATAATACCCAATAAAGTCAGGTAAAGTCACTGTGATAGGTAAAATAAAGATAAAAAAGAATAACATTTATTGAAAACATATATTAAGGGTTATGGACTTTAAATAAGCTAGCTTATTCAATGTCTACATTACACTTATCATTTAGGTAATTTCTGTTATTTTTGCTGATGAGGAAATGGAGATATATATTCTATATAACTTGTGCAAGTCATACTTGCTTGGTTAAGTAGAATAGCCCAGTTTTAAAACTAGGTTTATATGACATTTTCTCTAATTTGTTTTCCAGGAGAATAAGTGATCTATACAAAATCTCAAGCAGTGATTTTATAACATTTCTAGAAACATAGTTTTCATGTATTATAAACTGTTATGAATGTGATATTGGAAATAAATAAATATATAAAACAAAAGAACATAAAAGATAATCAAGAAGTAGACCCACACACTTATGTTTAATTGATTTTTGGCAAATGGGCAAAGGCAATACAAGGACAATCTTATTTACAATTTATACTGGAATTATGGCGAATTTAAACAAATAGTGAAAGTTATCCTGAACCCAACCTTCGTATAAAATAACTAAGTCAACCTAAACACCATATACAATAATTAAGACAAATTGGAACATAAATCTAAATGTAAAGGGCTTACAAGAAAAAAAAAAAAAAGGGAAAATCATCCTGGTCCCATGTTGGACAAAGAGTTCCTAGACATAGCACCAATCGACACTGGGAGAAAATATTTGCAAATCTCATATCCACTGCAGTGTTTCTATCTAGAATATATAAATGGATCTTGATACTCAAGAGAAAGAAAATAAACACATCAATTAAAAAATGGATAAGAGACTTGAGCAGCCACTGCATAAAAGAAGATATACAAATGGCAAGACACCTAAAATGATGTTCAACATTATTAGTCAGTAGGGAAATGCAAGTTAAAACTGTAATGAGAGAACACTGCATATATTAGAATGACTAAACTAAAAACTATTGAAAATATCAAGTGCTAACAAAGGTGCAGAGAAGTTAGAACTCTTATGCATTGCCAGTAGGAATGGAAATATACAGCTACTCTGAAAACAGCTTAGCACTTTCTCATAAAAATAAACATGTACATACCATATGACCCAATAATCCTACTCCTAGTAATACCTTTTCTAGAGAAAAAAAAACTTCCATTCAAATGAAACTTAGAACTCAAATATTTACACAATTAATAAAATATACACAATCTATTAAAAACTAGGAACAACACAAATATTCTTCAGCAGGTGAACAAATCAGCTGTGACATAACCATTAAGATGGAACACTACTCAGCAATAAAAAGGAATGAACAATTGATGTCTTTAACAACTTATATGAATCTCAAATGCCTCGTGCTAAGTGAAAAATCAAAACAAACTCAAAAGGTCACATGGTATGTAATCTCATTTATATGACATTATCAAATCAAATCACACCAAACTAATCTATAATAATGGAAAACAGATCAATAGTTGCCAGGGATAGGGGTAGGGGGATAATGTGAATACAATGGATAGCGGAAGATAGGGTTTTTTAAAAATGGATTTATGCTTTATTAGTATGTGGCAATAAAGTTGATTTGTAAATAAAAAAGATATTAATGGAAAAAAGCATATTTTGGCATATTTAGACATACATAAAATTATACATTCAACAATTAAAGAAAACATATACCTGCATGCAGAGTCAGAATATTTTTAAAAGGTCATTATTAGGGCATTTAAAATGCCTCAATAATTTAAAGCACAGACAGTATCGTGATCTCTGAGCACAGTGGATTTAAGGCAAAAGATTTATGCATATTTAAATATATAAATATTTGGAAATTAAAATATATACTGGTAAAGATCTAATTTTAAGATAGGGTTTTATAATACTATCAGTTCTGTATCCTAATATCAGGTCTGTATCCTGACGTGCAAAAATTCATAGATCTGTATATCACAAACATATATTATTAAAAAAATGGGACTTAAATCTTGGGACTGTCCATGTGCCAGCTGGGTCCTGAATCTCAACTGAGTTGCAACATCTACTCTCTAGTTCATTGGACTCACCCAGGGAAACTAAAAAGGAGGAGATGATGAACAACTATCATACAAAGGAATTGAAAGAGTCTACAACTGCAAGCAAGAGATTCCCGCCCATCAGGCATATGGGATCAAAGCTCCCTCTCAATTAGAGGTGGAGTGGGCATCACCATCCCAGAATCCTCAGGAATGGGGAATAAAATATGGACTAGAGTGGACTTACTGGTAGTCTACTGTAGACTTAATGTGATTCTAACAATGGAAGAAATTATATCATTGATGTGGAGACAGTGGCCACTGGAGGTGCCGAAGGCAGGGAGAGGGAAAAAGAAGTGTAATATGGGGGCACTTTCAGGACTTGAAATGGCACTGAATGACACTGCAACAACAGATACATGCCATTATATAACTTGCCATAACCTGCAAAATTGTGTGGAAGAGAGTGTAAACTACAATGTAAACTATAATCCATGCTTAGAGGAAATGCTCCAAAATGTATACATCAATTGCAATGAATGTACCACACTAATAAAGGATGTTATTAATGTGGGAAAATGTGGGAGGTGTCGGGAGTGGAGCCTATTGGAATCCCTTATATTTTTTTTAATGCAACATTTGTATAATTTTAGTATCTCTTAAAAATAAATAAATAAATAAATAAAAACTATTGTAGTTTACAAATAAGAGTTAAATAGATGGTGTCAATGCTTTCAAATTTATTGATATTAAAATGCAATTTTGAATAGTATTTCAGGATACTGTATGAAATAATAGGGCTATATAGAAAAAATACCGTCCTCAGAAAAATAACAATGATAAGACATTACGGAAACTTAAAACTAAGAAACTGATAAAATACGGAAACATAAGCCAAGAGTAATTAGTCGACTTATGTTAAATTTTAGAGTTTAGATAATCAAAATAAAGAGTGTTTTGTTTGTTCCAGTGTATTAAGATTTCCCATAAGGTAATGCTGATATTCAATCTTTTTAAGTTTGCAATAACTTATTTATATTCCTCAGATGCATAAAAAGATTTAGGTTATTTTTATTTTTGCATTTTCCAAGTTTATTTTTGAAAATAATTTTAAATAGATTACTATCAATTTCATAAGTTCATTGTCATAATAATATTATAGTATTGGCAAATAAATGAATATTTCAAAGATAATATATTATTTTAAATTCTTAACAACCACGTTTCACTTTC
>JAQZBX010020466.1:5861-33090 GCA_029593785.1 Cabassous unicinctus
TTGCAATTGATAAATGCATTTTGGAGCATTGTCACTAAGCACGGATTATATGCATTGTAGTTTACACTCTCTCTCACTCAATTCTATAGGTTATTGCAAGATATCTAATGGCTGGTATCTGTTACTGTAATGTCATTCAGGACGATTCCCATGTCTCGAAAATGCCGATATGTTACACCTGTTTTTCTCACTCTCTACTCTCAGAACCTCCAGTGGCCACTGCCTCCTTGTTCACTTTTGAAATCTGATGACTAGAGATATGTGATAATGTTTGGTCCTTGCAGATATTTAAAAATCAGGTGAGCAAGTTGTTATTTCCCCCCCGGAACAGAAAAATTGTGACTTTGGTAACATTATTTTATTTGCTTTTTGGTTTTATGTTTCAAGTACCGACTGTGTTATTAATTTTTTTTAATAGAAGAGACTATTCTTCTGAAGTGTGGATATTTTTTTAGCAAAACATTGTGAGAGAAAAATGTTCCTCTGAGGTTTACCTTCACAGAGCCCACGTGGTAGGTGACAGTTAGGGGTCCGTGTCTTCCATAGATTGAGCAGGAGCCAAAAAGTCTCTATATTGGTTCAATTAAAAAGTGTTAATATGTGTTTGCTTTTATTTGGTTTTACATACCTGTTTGTGCCTTCACAGTAGATCATTTAATCCTTGCTTCCCAGTTTTCCCACTGAATTTGTTGCTGTAAATGTACTTGCAAAAAATAAATGCTTGGCTCAAAAAAGATGCTTAACAAATGTTAGATCCATCCCTTTTCTGTCCTCTATGATAATAAATATATATTTTCATTTTATGGTTTGTACTGTCCTCTTCACTTTTCTTAAACAACGAAGTTTTCAATTTTCCAGCCTGTATTTCCAAAATGGTTAGTTTTCTGGTTGTACAGAAGTAGAGCCAGTAAGAAGAATAAGATATAGCAGATGATTTTACTATCCCTTTGGTACACTAAAATCTTACTAATACTAGTAATGCTAGTATGCCCTGGATTGAAAAGGAAAACTTAAAGCTGTCTTTCTATGGGAATGAAGAATAAAGTTTGGGACTATACTGCCTCTCAGTGGTTCATTTAATATCTATTTCAATTACAACATATTTTGTAAAATAATAAAAAGCCATACAATTTGCAATAGTAGATTTTTTAGATATTTTGATTTCACTGAGTTCCTAAGAACAACAGTAATGTAAAATACATTTTGTTATATGTGTGTATGTCCTCACTAATTGAGCATCCAGAAGCCATGATGAGCTATAGAGAGAGTTTCATGGTATACTTTCCCAAAAGCAAGAATGAATGAGTTTTATGTGCAAAAGACTGACATAACCTGAAAGAGAACGTCCCAAATCAGACTGAGTGGAGGGCAAGGAGAAGGTTCCAAATCAGGCTGAGTGGAGGGCATAATTAACTTGGAAAAAATGCACCTCTGTGAACATTCACTGTTCTGAGTTCAGGCATTTACCAAGTTGCTTTTTGATGTATACATTGGTGTCCTAACAGTGAATCCTACAAATTAGAGAGCTAAATGTTCACTTTGGACTTTGCCAGTTAAGTTGCTTAATTAAACTGTTTTGTTTCTAGATAGACAGAGTAAATAAAATTAGTTTTAAGTCTTAAAGGAATTCATCAATTATTGTAATAAAGGGAATATTTCACTTTTGTTCCCTTGACATTACCCAGCATTTATTGATGGATTGAATACATGTAATCAAAACTGGCAACTATTTCTCCTTTTAATAGTGGGAACTTTACTGTTTAGCTAAAAGATGTTATGCTAAAAAATGGCAATTTTTTAAAAAAGAGGAAAACAGATTTCTAAAGTTTATGCTGTTGTTCTATATTGGGTGAGGACGCATGGCATGGTGTTTGATTGAGGTTTCTCATAAATGCCTCAGTGCTGAAATTGATTTAAGAACTTACAGACATGATTGATTTATGATCTTCTAGACATAATTTATTCAAGACCATCAAGGTTTTGAAGTTTCAGAACAGATTTAAGTTAACTGGAAGGTTACCAAAGGGTTGAAAAGATATCTTAGCCAAGCTTTTACAACTTCAGTCCATTCAACTTCTAGGTTTGAAGAAACAAGAAGCTGAGAAAAAAAAAACAAAAAACGAGTAATGAAGAGGAAATGCATGGATTAATTATTTACCAGGTACACTTCTTGGCCCTGGAGATCAATAAATCAGAAATAGACAAGTATTGGCAGAAGGCAGCTGGTACCTCTGGCCTCTGACACAGGACATAGAATACCACATGATGATAAGGGAAGGAAAAATCAGAGAAAGATAATCTAGTTGGACTGAATAGTTACCTGAAAGAGAATGTATTTTTTTTTTTGCCCTGAATTACAAAGAATAAAATTTCCCCCATGGGCAATTATGAGAGGATAAAGGCTAAATGAAATGTTATTATAGCAAATACAGTTACATTTAGAATACTTGAGATTATGACAATAAATTCATTTCTTTTCTAAAATATCTGGATATTTTGGAGAGGAATCAGCTTATAGATTGTCACTGAGGGAAAAGAATTAGATTACATCATGCAGAAAAGTCAAAGTAGAAGACAAGAAGTGGATAGAAGACAAATCCTGGGGTTCCAAAACGTAAATTTCAGAGAAGGGACAGAGTTAGAACAAAAGCAGAAGAGTGAGGATCCACATGGACAGGAAGGGCACAAGGACTTTTTCTAAGGGTTCTCTTTTATCTTGCTGGGTATGTAGTGTTTGCTTTTTTATTCTTTAAAATGTACAAGTTTTATACAATTTTCTGAATGTTGGCGATGATTTACAGTAAAAATGGAAAACAAAAATTGCCAAACAGTAGCAGTGTTAGTAAAATTTTAAATTAACATTTTTTTTTTAATTGAAGAAATCAAGGTAGCAGCAGCTCAGTGAAGAGGTCACTTTAAAAAGTCAACTTTATTGAGCTATATAAGTCACCTAAAATAAAATGCATCATTTTACATGTGCATTTGTACAAGTTTTGACAAATGCACATTATAGTCATCACAATCAACAGAACATTTCTATCACCTCAAAATGTTTTCTCATGTCCCTTTGCAGTTAATTGCTGCCCCTTTCTCCTGGCCTTAGGCAATCACTGATCTGCTATCTGCCCCTATAGGAATTGTTTTGAATTTCATATAAACAGTATTATACAGTCTGTACTCTTTTGTGTCTGGCCTATTTTGTACAGCATATTGTTTTTGAGATTCACCCATTCGGTTGCATGTATCAGAGGTTCATTCTTTTAATTGTTGAACAGTATGTCATTATGTATCAGCTCTGAATCATTTTGTGGCAGTCACAGAAATGCACCACTCAGACCTCCTTAAAAGAACCAACTCTGGCTGTTACCTTCTGGATCCACCAATAACATTCATGCTGGTTGAAGCCACACATCTCCCAACCAATGACTAAGTATAACAGAAGTGTTAGTGTCAGCCCATTCCTGCAGGATGCAGCATTCCACAAATGAACAACTTTGGCTCAGAGAATCCCAGTTGATCAGGTTGAATCTTTCTTAGAACTGTGCTGCAGTGTGACACTCTTCCTGATCCATCTTCCTTCATTTCCTCTTCATAGATACTAGAGCTGCAAAGTGGTCTGAAAGCTCTCCCTGATTATTCCTGCATCCTCCCTTTTATCTTTCAAGGAGTCTTGCCCAATAAATCTCTTGTACATCTAATCCCATCTTGGTATATGCTTCTCAGAGGGCCCAAACTAACATATACAAAAATTTGTTTATCCATTATCTTGTTGATGGAAGTTTGGATTGTTTTTTATTTGGGAGCACAAACATTCATGTACAAGTCTTCATGAGGACATGCATTTTCTTGGGAAATCCAAGGAGTAGACTTGCTGGGTCATATGGTATGTGAATGTTTAACTTTATAAAAAGTTGTCAAATTGTTTGTGTCTGTTTGAAATTCTTTTACGAATACCCCCAAAAGAAAGATTTTGTTTGTGAACTAATCCATTCCTGTGGATGTGAGACCCTTTCAACTGGACTAATCAGGTTGAGTCTCTGCTCTCTTGCTGGGTCTGATATAAACTGAAACATGCACAGGAAAAGAGAGCTACCTTATTATGTTGATCCTGCCATGTGAGAGAGAGGACTGCAGGAAAACAGAAGCACTGAGAGGCTCAAGGAGCCAATGCCCAGGGAAAGATGAGCCATGTATTTGATAGCTTCCAGCCGAACTCGGGAAGAAAGCTGAGCAGCCGTGCTTGATAGAGAAGGCCTGGAAAGAGACCAGCCCTATGCTTGGTTGCTCACAGCTGAGCTCTGAGGAGATGGCAGATTCTGGAGGGGAAGGCAGAGAGATCGGTGACCATCTTGCTTCACCACGTGGCTAGACAATAGGATCAACAGTAGCTGACTTTGGTGAGAAAGGACCTCTAATGGTGCCTTGATTTGGACATTTCAAAGCCTCAGAACTGTAAGATTTTACCCCAATAAATTTCCATTATAAAAGCCTACCCATTGCTGGTACTTTGCATCTGCAGCCCTGTGGCAAACTAAAACACTGTTTGTCAAAGTGATTGAACCATTTTATATTCCAACCACCAATGTACGAGCATTCCAGTTGCTCCACATTTGGTATTGTCAGTATTTTTAAATTTTAATCATTGCAGAAGGTAAAGAGTGTATCTTATTGTTGTTTTAATCTACATTTTCTGATAACTAATGATATTTAGAGTGTTTTCATGATTGTTGGCTATTTATAATCTGTTTCTATTCAAATCAGTGGCCAGATTTTTAAATTCAATTGCTTTTCTTATTATTGAGTGATGATTCCTTACACATTTTGCATACTGGTCCTTTTTCAGATATGTGTATTGCAAACATTTTTTCTCAGTCTGTGGCTTGCCTTTCCATTTTCTTAATAGAAATCAAAGCCAATAAACTATTTTTTTTTTTTTACATTTTCATTTGAAATATTATCAAATTTGCAAAACAATTCCCAAAATAATACAAAGAATTCCTATATACCATTCATTGTTTCCCAAATGTCAACATTTCACAAAACCACAGTAGAGTCATCAAAACCAGGAAATTAGCATTAATACAATACTGCTAACTAATCTACAGATCTTATTCAAACATAATCAGTTGTCCCACTAATGTCCTTTACTGGTCATGAGCCAATTGAAGATCTTAAAATGCATTTAGTTACCTTTATTCAATGTTATTTAATCTGGGACATTTTCTTAATCTTTCTATTTCAATGACCTTGAAAATTTTAAACATTTTAAAGTATTTTGTAGACTGTACCTCAGTTTCAATTTGTCTGCTATTTCCTCATGATTAAATTCAGGTTATACCTCCCCCCGCACTCCCCGCCCCCCGCCACAAGAAATACCAAAGAAGTGATCTTAAGTCCTTAGTGGCATTACAGTTGATGCTAAATTTAATCACTTGGTTAAGGTTTCTCCATTGTAAAGTTACTAGTTTCCCTTTTGTGATTAATAAATATCTTATAGGGAGATAACTATGAAAGTATGAAAATATCCTCTTTCTACTCATATTTTGCCTACTAATCTTAGTATCTGTTAATGATTCTGTCCTGAAATAATTATGACTGTGGTGTTGACCAAATGGTGATTTTCTATTTCCATCATTCTTCTATATTTATTAATTGGAATTCTACTTCAAGAAGAATTCTATCTCACTTATTTATTTCTTCAAATATTTATTTATATCAGTGTGGACTCATGGGTATTTATCTTATTTTATGGGTTATAATCCATTACACTCTTATCTATTTTTATTTTTTTTAAAGATTTATTTATTTATCCCCCCCTTGCTGCTTGTGCTTGCTGTGTCCATTCGCTGTGTGTTTTCTCCGTGTCTGCTTATCTCCCCCTTGCTGTGAGGTCCGCTGCATCAGCCCACCGTGCCACGCGGGCTGGCCTGCCCCCACAAGGAGGCCCCGGGAAGCGAACCCGGGGCCTCACACATGGTAAACGGGGGCTCTATCGATTGAGCCACACCCGCTTCCTGTTGTGAGGTCTTGCTGCATCAGCCCACCACCGGGCCGCGTGGGCCGGCCTGCCCTCACAAGGAGGCACCGGGAAGCGAACCCGGGGCCTCCCATATGGTAAACGGGAGCTCTATCCATTGAGCCACACCCGCTTCCCACTCTTATCTATTTTGATGCTCCAATAGTCTCAAATTTGACCATTGCATTCTCTCTCAAGTTGGACCCTATGTCCATCCAACATGCCCCATCCATTATTTATTTATTTATTTACCCACATCCCCCCCTACGCTGCTTGTGCTCACTGTCTGTTTTCTGTGTCCACTCTCTGTCATTTCCTCTGTGTCTGCTTGTCTCCCTTTACTGCATCATCTTGCTGCGCCAGCTTTCCGCGGGCACCGGCAGTCAGCTCTCTGTGGGTATGGGCCAGCTTGCCCTCACCAGGGGGCCCCGGGAACCAAACCCAGGGCCTCCCATATGGTAGATGGTAGCCCAACCACTTGAGCCACATCCGCTTCCCTATCCCATCCATTTTTTAGCACATCTTTAACTTTCTTGCACCACAGAATATTCCAGGCTCATTTTGTACTTTTCCTATCATTTGCCTTGAAATTGTCCATTTCTCCCCAAAGCCCTGCTTTCTTTCATTGGAGAATCATATTTAGGCCTGTTCATTGTTTCTGGGCCCTCTTAGTGGACAGACCTAGGAGATCTCTCTCTCTCTCTCTCTCTTTCTCTCTCTAACTTATATACCTATATACATATATTCATATATATGTATTTTACAAAAAATCTCTCTCTCATTGTATTAGTCAGCCAAAGGGGTGCTAATGTGAAACACCAAAAATGGGTTGGTCTTTATAAAGGGTATTTATTTGGGGTAGAAGTCCACAGATACCAGGCCATAAAGCATTAAGTTTCTTCTCTCACCACAGTCCATTGCCACATGTTAGAGCAAGACAGCTGCCGGTGTTTGCCAGGGTTCAGTCTTCTGGGGTTCCCCTCTTCCCGGGGCTGCATTTCTCTCTGGGCTTAGCTCCTGGTTCCTCCACAAGGTCAGCTGTAGACGATCAGGCAAATGGCATGCTTCTCTTCTCCTGGGGCCTTCTTTCCAACATTAAAACTGCTTCTCAAAAGACTGCTTCTCAAAACTGTTCTTGCCATGCCTTTTATATTTGATTCCCCACCCACCAAGGGGTGGGGCTCAACACCCTAATCATAACCTAATCATGCCCAGATTAACAGATCAGTTTACAAGCATGATCCAATTATATTATTGGAATTCATAATTACATCAAATTGCCAACAGTTACACTCATCCATATATTTCTCTCCCTCACTCTCTGTCTCTCTCATCCAACTATTTATATTAAAAGCCTGAGTTCTTGCTGATACCAATCTGACACCATAGGATTCATTCCAGTCTTTCTCCATTCCTTAATAGTAACTCTTTTTGTTTCTGACAGTGAGAAATATGGCTCTCTTTAATCACAAAATATTTACTTTTTGCTCAATCCCAGAATACACAAAAAGTAGTTTCAAAATAGCTAACTCATACCCATGTCAAAACCAAATTTGCTACATAAACTACTGTATTTTTGTTGTTCTTTTTGTCTTTAATCTTAGAATATATAACTAAAATATTGTTTTCCAAAGTTGCTAAGGTTAATTCCTTCCTTCCCACCTTTTGCAGGGTGGTTATGTTACTAATTGTTCGTATAGTTAGGTTCCTTTGTTACTGTTTGTATTCCATTCTGTTTTTCCCCATTCACCCTTGCTGATTTTTTTTTTTTTTAAGTATGTGAAGCACTAATAAGGTCCCAAAAGACAGAACCATAGAAAAAGGTATACACAAAGACGTATCCCTCCTCATTCTTCTTCTCTTTTTGTTGTTGCCCATCCTTTTTATCCTCTGGCCACCTATTCTCTGCAGGTAAAAATCTTACTAGCTTTCATTATAGATGCTTTGGAGTTTCTTTTTTTAAAATTATTTTTTATGGTATGTCATTGTACTTTAATCCATAAAATATGGGCATGTGTCTTTACACAATGAGTATTCCTGACAATATAATTCCTTAAAGGGACTTGTGTACCCAAGAAAGCATTCATTCATTCATTCATCCTTCCACTCACCCACCCACTTATGGCATATAATTACACACAGTTGCTGTCCTCAAGCAGCTAAAACCTGAACAGGGAGATACCAATATCAATGTAATTATCCAATATTTATCAAAGACCTATTCCCAATATATTGGGGAAATATAACTAAAAACAAAATCCCTCTACCCAGAAAACCTCTCCACAAGGGTAGGAGAGAAAGATAAACAATTTTATTTTTACATAAGCATTCAACCAACATGTGATGCCTCACAGGCAATCTGCTAAAGAGATTGCAGAGAAAGAAATCTCAACCTATTATATATGTAGATACAAGCCATTGAATATATACTGTCAAGATAAAAGATCCCTTGTCCTCAAAAGAGAGGACTTGACAACAGCATTTGTCACTCATAGTTAAATGCTAAATTCATCTGGTAATTGGAATGTTTATTGTGTTTGCTAATTGCCTATATCCAAAGTAATGATAAAATTTCTCATACCTATGTGATGGATGGCTAGTTACAACTGGGAGCCAGACGCCTGAACTAAACTTCCATGGAAATGGGGGAAAGGGTGCTAATTTCTTTGATGTTTACATTTCAGAGAGATGGCTCCCATGTCCTTGAGAAAGACGTTCCTGGGCTATAAAACTGGCAAAAGGCTTATTTAGTTTTTAAAAAGTTTATATGCAACAACATGGATAAACCTTGAAGCCATCATGTTGAGTGAAATCTTCAAAGCCAGATATGAAAGGACAAATATTGTATGGTTTCATTGACATGAAATAATTAGAATAAGCAAATTCACAGAGTCAGAAACTAGAATATAAGTTACCAAGGGCCAGCCAGGGTGGGGATAGGGAAAGTGGAGTTAATGCTTAATTGCTACGGAATTTCTGTTTGGGGTAATGGGAAAGTTTTGGTAATGGATGTTGGTGATGGTAATTTTGAATGTAATAAAGAGCACTGAATTATATATGTGACTGTGGTTAAAAGGGAAATTTGAGGTTGTATATATGCTACTAGAATAAAAATTCAAATAAAAAAAACACAGGACAGTACAACACAAACACTAAATAATGTAATAATATTTATTTAAATACTGTAAATATTGGACTATAATTAAAAGTCAAATTATAATATGCCTTCATCAATTGTGGAAAAGTTTTCACTAATGCAAAGTGTTAATAATGGGAAGAGAGTTTATGGGAATTCTGTATTTTCTACATGATTTTTCTGTAAACCTACAACTTCTCTAATAAAAAATTATTAAAAATTTTAAAAGATTTGCTTACAGCTCAAAAGGTCAGGGAAAGGATTTACAAAGACAAGTTTTCTAAAGAGTACCCTAAAAAGAGGGAGGGGAGTCTCTTTCCTTTTTTGCATCAGGATAAATTACTATTTTTTCTTCTTGATTTATTTTTAACCTTAAACTATCCAGACAGATTTTGGGATCTGGAGATGAAAGGGTAACCAAGATAAACTGGAGACTGCGGTCTAATCAACTGGGGCACTAATATGCATTAAATTTCTCTGTGCTTGGCCCTCTGAGTGTTCCAAGCAGGCTCCTGGGCTTTTTTTTTTTTTAAGTACTTGCATGGGGGATTGAACCTGGGACCTTGTATGCAGAAAGCTGGCGCTCAATTACTGAGCCGCATCAGCTCCCCTGAGTTGGCTGTCTCCTGTTTGCTCATTGTCTGCTTGTTGTCTGTACTCCTTTACTGTTTTTCCTTTAGGAGGCACCAGAACCAAACACCAGCCTCCCATGTGGGAGGAGGGCACTCAACTGCTTGAGCCACATCTGTTTCCCAGGAGTTTTTTTTTCCCAGGACATAAGGGACAGTATTTTCTCTCTCTCCCGCCCAAAGAAAAACTTAAATGAAATGTTATTTTGAGTTAATTAGAGAGAGATCAGAGATTAAGGACACTGAGGTGAGTAAATGATGATGGTCTCTGTGATTAGAGGGACTCTCCACCAAAGTATGGGACTTCCAGTGGAGTTGAGTTTTAGGCCAGTGTTCCCACCCACACTAAGAATTTTCTTTTGTTTATTTTGTTTTTACTGTTATTGCGTTGCTTGAAGTGTGTAAAGAAAGCAGCAGAGCCACTGCACTTGAAAGAACTATGAACATTCAGGAAAACTGGCATATCAGGAGCAGTGTGAAAAAAGAGGCCAGAACTGCCCCGGACCCACTCTGTGTCCAGCGCCTGCATCCGCAGCCTCCACCGTGCCCAAGAGAAAAGGCTGAAGGGGACGTTAAAGGAGATAAAGCCAAGGTAAAAGAGAAACCACGGAGAATATCTGTAAGGTTATCTACTAAAGCTGCTCCTCCCAAGTCAGAACCCAAGCCTAAAAAGGCCACTGCAAAGAGGGGAGACAAGGTACCTAAAGAGAAAAAAGGGCAAGCTGATGCTGGCAAGGATGGGAATAACCCTGCAGAAAACAGAGATGCCAGAACAGAGCAGGCACAGAAAGCTGAAGGTGCTGGAGATGCCAAGTGAAGTGTGTGCATTATTGATAACTGTGTGCTTCTGGTGATGGTACAGTTTGAAATACTATTTTTTTATAGTTTATAAAAATGCAGAATTTTGTTTTACATTTTTTTTAAGCTATGTTGTTAGCACATAGAACACGTCATTGTTTTGGGGGGAAGGGCCAATGTTACTAATAGAATATCTCTGAAGCAGGATTGATATGGGAGAGAACAACTTTTCCCGCTAGTTTTTGAGAGACTTCCTCTTTACTCCCAGGAGAAGGGAATCCCTGACATTGATAAACATTATTCACCTTGGCACAGATGGCCTGTGGTGTGGAAAAACAAAAATTCATTTTTATGTCCTCATGACCTCTTCTCTCTACCTTCAGCATACACTTGACTTCCTTAAACCCAGAGACCTATTGGGGCCTCATCCCCCCAAAACAAATTGGCTACCAGGATGTCAAGCAATCTGGACTTTCCAGTGATGCCATGGAAATGGCATTCCTTAAAAGAATATCGATTCCTTTTTTAGATTGTGCATAAATCTGCTGTTTTCATTTCATTTCCTGAAAATCCGTGTCAGCTCGTGAAGAGTTGTTAAACAATATGTAAATGTGAAATGTCAACCCTCACTCTAAACTTGCCTATTCAAAGCATCAAATGAAGCGTTCATTGGATTTTATAGTGGCTTTCCGATTTTGGTAGTCCATTGAAGAAGGGAGTTTGAAAGTTGTTGTATACTCTTAATTATTGTCTACCCATGTCCTGCCTGAAATGCCATGATTGTTTATGAAAAGTATCTTTAATAAAGCTGGATACAGTTTGGCTTGGGGAAAAACAAAACAAAACTGACAAATCAGAAGAACCAGCATGATTTAGCATCTAATGAGGGTCAGCCCTCCTCAACCCCTTCAAAAGATGGAAAGACCAATTTGTTTTGGTTTAAACCAAACGAAGACGTGGCATTTCCTGCTCATCTGAGTCAAGGAGCTGAACTATATGCCCTCTACAGGAATAAATGCAGAAAAATGTTACTATTTACTGAGTTAGAGGTTTAACTAGTTTAGGTGCATGCATAATGGAAGTGAGTAATCCATCCTCCCTGTGAGAAAGCTCAGAAATCCTTGAACTGAGACATGAACACTGGTTAGGTGCTCCACAAAAGGAAGGTAGAATGAAGGTGAGAGGTGAAACATTGCAGGCAGAAAACTGTGACAAGAAGTACAGATCATGTCATTGTTGGGAGTAACTGAGTAACTGCAGGCATTGAGAGAAGCAAGAAGCATTACATGCCATAGTTAGGAGTTTAGACTTCATCCGAGAGATCCTGTGACAATGTTCATATAAAGGTGTTTCCGGTAGAGTCCAGTGGAACAGTGGGAGTGTAATTGGTTTGACAGGAACGAGTTGAGGGAGGAGCACTCAAGCCTCCACTGATAGGTCTTTGCACAGACACTATGTGATGAACACTTTTGGGGAGACTGCACCCCTCCCTGAATTCTTTCTTGATATTTTACAAACTCAAACACCAAAGCCAAAAATTGACCAAGAGAGCTTCTTGCTCCAGAAAACCTTAGGTTCCACTTGGACTGTCCAACACTACTCCAGTCTTTCAGAGCAAAAGCATAGAGGCTGTTGAAAGTCATCCATAGAACGAACCTGTTCCAGTTCGTGGAACTGGGAAAAATGACCACATCTACGGAGACCTGGGAGAAGTTAGAGTCAACTTTATTGCCTTGGCATTTTGTGCATTTGACATTTTCTTAACATTGATGACTGGAAGACATGTGCCATTATTAACAGCAGAGAAGATGTCCAGGGATACCGTGACCCAGCCCAGAGCAAACCTAAGAGTGGGTCAAGCTCTTTAGGTCACTTACATGCCATTGTTTGTACATTAGCTTTGATATTTTCTAGCTGCAACTTATTTTCTGCCTGTTTCCTCATCATTAAAGTGTTGGGGTTAGTCAGGGGTTCTTAACCAGGCGTCCGTGAGCTTGAATTGAAATTCAAAAAAACATTCTTGTGGGGATGTATCGGTGCAGGTGTGATACTTTTATTAAATAGTACACAGTATAGTGTGGACTTAGTAAGGGGTCCATAGTTTTTACTTGACTGACAAGGTGTCTGTGGAACAAAAAACATTAAGAACTCCTGATGGACTCTAAGACTCTATCTTAAGCTCCTTGGAATAATTGTAGTCATGAATTCTGTTTAAGGTGCTATTGACCGTGTACTTTTTTAGATTTCTTTTTTGAGTAAACTATCCAGTGACATATCACAAAGGTCTTAGGGCAGCTGGTCAGAAATAACAAGGAGAGCTTTTTTCAATGACATCAAATATGAGTTATTTTGTTTTTGTTATTCCTTTTTTTCCCTCTTGGGAAGGATACAAATCTATCTGGAGTTGAAATTCATGAAATGTGGATCATTAATAGTGTGATCCTAAGATGATATTTTACATTTTGAATTAAATAAACAATGAAAAAATGGAAAATATGGCAGCATGCCTACAAAAAAGAAGTGTTATATATGAAACCTGAAAATCTTTCAGATAAGAATTTATAATTATGTAATAAGTAGGACAGGAATAAAAGAAACTTCCAGCAAATCAATGGCTTTTGAATGATGTAACTCTTAATTTAAAATACTGAATATTTGAGATTTTCAAAGGCAGCAAAGTTATTTATGCAATAAGATCTATACAGAATTACTTGGAAATATTTTATAAAACATTCCATTTCTTTCTGTTTTGTTTATGCTTTCTTTCTTCCCTTGTATTTTCTCTTTAAATGATGTCATTTGATGTTTGATGTTATTTAGAAATCAAGAATTAAAATTTTTTTTTTCTTTTTTTTTACTCCTACATGATATCTTTTCTTAAAAGATTGGTATGATATTATGAGATACGAAATTTTTCCCCCATGATATTCAGGCTGAATTACACCCAACTACTTTCAGATGAAAACATCACAGTTACTGATAGTGCATTTATTGACATTCTTTTGTGCTTATATTTGCCAAAGAGAAGATAGAAACCCTGAGATGAGCTGATATTTATATTCATGGTGATGCTTTTTGTTTTGGAAGTTTCCATAATACATAATATCACTAGAAAAAAATTAACTGGCTGTATATTTTTAAATGAGAAATATTTTTTATAAATATTCAGATTTATATATAAGAGCAGCTGTAAATATTAAATAACTAACAGATAAGACAGATAATGGATAGATAGATTGATAGATAGCTAGAAAGAAATAGATGTAGACATATGTTCTTTTATATACTTTGGCAAATAACATCATGGAGTAGATGAATTCAGTTTTTGTTTTTTGGTAAACATTTACTTATCCCAACTTTCAGATTGAATAAATTTATATAAAATGAAAGTAGGGCATAAGCAGGTTAAGTACTAACTCTTTTTTTCATTGGGATCAGAGTAGACATATTAAAGTGAAGCAGATGTTTTAAATGGCAAGTCAGAAACATGTGCTATTGGTTGTTAGGAGAGCAAGTTTGTATTGTTGATGACAATACTAAGAGTGATAAAGTTCCGAATACTGTCGCTTGCCTTCACTTTAAAAGGAAAACACAAAATATAACTTTATAATAATAAATTTCCTTATTTATCAGTGGTGATGATTCTAAGAGGCATATCTAGCAGAAATGAAATAAAAAGGTGAACAAATTTACTTTTATGAAAACTCCATTATAGAATTGCGCTGGTATATGTGGAGCCACTCATCTATTTAATTAAAGCAATAAAATTAAACAAATGAGTAGAATTGAAAAAATATAAGGAGGTAATACATGAACCACTTTTTAAAAAAATCACCCTTTCTTTCTTTAGACTTCATTTGGTTCTAAATATTTTCGAGAATCTTACCTTATAAAGATACATGCAATATAGTAAGCTAAGCATTCAAATATTAGTAATGAAGATTAGGCAAAGAGAAAATAAGCATGGAAAATTATGAGGGGCAAAGACTCAATTAATACAAAACACTAAAAAGGGTAGACTATAATTTTGACTTTCTAGTTTTCTCTTTTCTAGTTTTCTAACAACTAACATCATAGGAACAACAAAATTAGTTACAGATTTCATGGTGAGTTGTCCAAAGAAAATTACTTAGGTGACTCAAATAGAGGTTATCAGGGAGCATCCAAAGATCAAATAGCACCCTAATTGAAGAAGGATCATGGTCTTTTCATAAAATGTGGAAAATAGAGTACTTTTCCTTTTAGTTTTGGCTTACACAGCAATATTCAACTTTAATGAAAATTGTGGTTGGCGGTCGGTCCTGCTTCTGCTTGTTTTGGTTGGTGCAATCCAGAAAACCATCAGAACAGTATTGTTTTTGTAATCCTAATAATTGATCAGCAAGCACAAGTTCACAGAGTAAGGAAGGTATATAACAATAAAAAAGAGTAAGGGGGCAAAAGAAGAAGGCAAGGGAGAAACAGAGTGCCTCTATAATGCGAATTTTATTTCTTTTACATTCTATAAAGTAAAAACTAACAGAAAAAATAAAGAAGCAAACAAACAAAAAACAAAATACTAAACCAGATAATTTCTGATACTGAGCTGAGGAATCCAGATCTTTAGCCTCTGAAAAAGACTCTGTTATATAACAAATATCTTAAAACCCATTTTTTGCAATAAGCTATTGATTTTTATAATCATCCTTGTAAGTTTAGGCTGTTAGTATGACACCAAGACATATAATTAGTAAAAGCAATTCTAGGAGGAGGCAATATTTGGGGTGGTGTGATTTAGAGGTGAATTTAATATCCAGGGAAGTAGGCACTCTACATATTCTTCACTAAATCCTTGTAAAAATTATTGTCCTCATCTAAGATTTTGAAGGAACCTGAAAGTGACTTCTTGAACACACTTGCTGACAAGTAAGGGGGAAACAGTCATTTTCTACTTCCAATAAAGTATAAAGCTTCTAGGCAGTGGTCAAATTTCAGTGTATCATAATCAGCTAGAGGGCCTGTTTAAACCCAAATTGTTGGGCCCCACCTACAGAATTTCTGATTTAGTAGGTCTGTGGAGGAGCCTGAGTATTTGCATTCAATTCAGTCCCCATTTGATGGCTATGCTTCTGACCCAGGCAGGCACCACACTTCCTTAGACTGCTTCTGTGCCCTCACTGTGGCTCAGAAATCCTGAAATGGGGATCTAATCAGTTCTGTCTCTGAATCCTGTCAATGGCTATTCTGAATCTGTGTCATTCCAGGCCTCCTAGCCCTGTCCCATTAACTAGAGTTCATGCTTATTGCTATTTCAGAGGAAACTGAGGATTTGAAAGATTGTATGTCCTCAAATTTATTAATCCCTCATCCCCAGCTCAAACCTTCCCTTCGATAAATTCGTGACCAAACATACCAATTTCTAGCTCATTTCCTTCTAATACTCTTTTGACAAACTTTGTCTTTGCTTGGGATCCTGTGACTCTAATTCCATTATTTTACTTTGTCAGTATATCTCTATTATTCCTCTATAATAAACTTTTTGCATTTTAAAAAATGACTCCTAAACATTTTATGGTCATTCTCAACTTTAAAAAAAATCTACATTTGACCCTGAATCCCTCTCTCTGATTAATCCTTCACCATTTTCCTTTACTTCTCAGGCTCATTTCTGTAAACTGTAGGCTGTAGTCGTTCTCTACTCCCTTGTTTTCCTGGCCTGTAATTAATTACTTAAGTATTATAATATACTGCATATGATAAAGACCACTCTTTTCTCCTTCCTTGACACTTACTGGTTCTCCCTTTGTTTTCTAGGACAAAATTTCTCCTGTCCTTCCTTCTTTTCTTCTTCAATTTGTTGTTCACTCTCTCTCTTCCATCTCTCACTTAAAAATAAACAAACAAAAACACACAAAAAATAAACTACTAGATTCTCCATATCGACATTTCTTAAATGTTCTCGTCCCCTAGCATTATTATCTCTGTGGCCTTCCGGTTTTGACTCTATATGCTCTTTCACAATCTTTTTTCTTCTCCAATTACCCATATGTTACCGACATCCAGCTCTGTATCTCCTTCTCTGACACTATTCCTATATTTTGGATGCGTATAAACAATAGCCAGTTAGACTTCTGTATCTAGATCAACCACAGACATCTCAAAATAAGATGACCAAACAAAACTTATCCTCTATATCCAAACACCTTCAGAAAATGTAAACAAAAAACAACCATCCATCCAAACCAACATCTTGTCCTCGTGGATATTCTTAGTAAACGGTAATTATGACCAATTCTTTTTCTTCCTTAACAACCACATTCAATTGCCATGTCCCATTCATTCTACTTACCGAACATCTTGAACTCATTAACAGTTTAGTAATTCCACTGATATTCCTTCCTGATGTCTCTGTTCTTTGCTTGCTCAACTTCATTTCACCCTCCACACTTAGTACTGAGGATCTTTCTAACTTATAAATCTGATCATATGGTTCCTTTACTCTAAATTCTTCAGTGACTCCCATCACTGAAGTAAATCCAAATTCTTTACCATAGCATTCATATTTCTGACTCCTACATTCTTTAATATTTTTATATTCTGCCAGTGCTCCCTTCCCAGTGTTTATTTCAATCATCCTGAACTGGTTTTAGTTACCTGAACACTCCATGCACTTTCATTCTTCTAGGACTATGTCTTTTCTAGAATGTTCTTCCCATCTTACCTCAAGAAAACTGCTCATCGTTTTATGGTCAGATAATGTATCAATATTTTTTGTGTGTAGTCTTCCCTGACTCTAAAACACTTTGGAGTTCTTCTATGTATCCATTGCAGCTTGTATATACTTGATACTAACAATTATTGTTTTGTTTTAAAATTTTGTTGCATAGGTGTTTTTGCATTTCCCAAGTAAGTGGCCTCATTTCTTTTTTTTGAATCTTTTTCCACACAGTGAATGTTCAAAAAATGTCTTTTGGGACAAGAAAGGATACTGAATGACTGAGGGTCTTTTGCTATTGATCTTCAAAGGGATTATTATCCAAACTGTTCTCCCTGTAATTTTCTCTTTACTATTTTTCACCTCCTTTATGTATTCAGTAAATTAGATTTCATCAATAGCAATTTATATCAGACATTAGAATGGTCAAAGGACTCTGCTTTCTGTATGAGATAAATTAAATATCAGTTGCTATTTAATTTATATTTGAGAGTATGTCTTCTCTCCAAAGACAGACACTAATGCTGCTGAAGTTTTTATAAGGTCTATGAAATACCCAAGTTTTCATATATTTATTACTTGTAAATACAAGAGAAATCCCAACACATGGGGAAATATTCCTTTTTTTTTAAACCCTGAGAAATATCCCTGATTATTAGATTGCTATCTCCCTCACAGACAAGAGCAATGATTGTGATCAATAGTTTCTGAAAAAATAATGAGCTCTGGTTGAAGTTCAGACTTTATGAGAATTATTCAAGATATAACATCAGCTCTGCTGAATTCTCATTGTGTCTTTTTTACAAGATTTTTTGGTTTTACATTTGGATATTACTTATTTTCAGATTGCTGAGAACTTATAAATAGATGAGCTAGAAATAGTTTAGATACTTTCTACTTCTTTAAAAATGAAGGCCTAGATACTAGAACTAGTCTTGGTATATTTGCAAATTTCAATTTCCTTTCCTTATTTAAGTCTGCCTCTTTTTTTCTTCTCTAAATCTTATCAAAGTTCCTTTGAGAACCAAGAAATATAGGGAAATGTTTCTCTAGTATATTTTTCACACACTTCTGTAGTTCTTGCGTTTCAACATTTATCCTACTATCTCCATGTTCTTCAAGTGATATAAATTCAACACATGGGCAGGGCGGGAAGATAAACAAAGCAGGCATTGTATCAGGAAATGTGTCTCACAATTTGAGATAAAAGTGAGAAACTAAGAGCATAATTTGGCTCACGTTGTAAGATGAATGAAAAAGTATTGGGAGATAAAAATGAAAACACAGTCTTAATATGTATCATTGAGGGCTTTAAATATGAAGGTCAGGGGCTCTCATTTTCCCACCATGATCAATTGGGTTTTATTCTTGGTATGTAAGGGTGATTCAACCCAATAAAATCAATTCACATAGTACATCACATTAACAAATTGAAGGGAGAAATCCACATGATCATCTTGATTGACACAGAAAAGGCATTTGACAAAATTCAGCATTCTTTTTTTTGTAATAATAAACTTTATTTTTAGAGAGATTTTAGATTTACATTTACAGAAAAGTTACACCAAAAGTATAGGGAATCCCGATATAACCTCCCCTCCCCACATAGTTTCCCCTATTATTAACAGGTTAGATTATTAACAAATTAGTGGTACATTTGTTAAAATTGATGAACCAATATTGAAGCATTGCTACTAACCAAAGTCTAGGCTTTACATTATAATTTTCACTTTTTGTTGTACAAATGTGGAGGTCAGTGGTTCTTATATTTTATACATTTTGATCTTCATCTATGCATTGACTTTTCTTGCAAATTATCAACTCAGGTTTTTAAGAGACATTCTTTTGACATAAACAGTAGATGATTCACATTTCTGTTTTCAAAGTTGTTACACACCCAATATTTAGATAGTTTTAACTTGAAATTTTGTGAGCATGCAAAAGATACCTTAGGAAAGTCTGGAATTGGATCACGACTCTTTATTTTATGAATTTCTAGGATCCTCTGGTAAATAATACAGTAGCAGATGTCACAGAATCTGCCAAAGTGTTGTGGCTAAGGCTTGTAAATTGGACTTGTGGGTACCTAAGGAAAGATGCAATGTGTGTGGGAGTGTGGGCATGTGTTGGGAGACAACGATGCTTTGTGTATCAAGCCTGTCAAAGTGGATACACACATTGAAGTCCACACACTGACTTGTTGGGGGCTCTCTCAAAGTCTAGTTGCTATTCCTTAGATTCTGTCTCAGTGCCAAGAGAATTGGAACATTATAATGTGGCATAGTCTAAGAGAATGGAGTCTTGAGGAACCCATGTTCCTGTGTGTTCTGGCTATAGGGACTTGATGCATACTGTCCCTTTCTTTCTTCCCTGAATTCTGAACCAATTGAGAGATATGCATAGGTTTCTGGTAAATGAAAGTAAGAACATCCCCATTATTTCTGATGAAGCCTTTGGAGAATGTATGTTTGGACATTGTTGCTGTATTACTCTTGAGTTGAAGAAATTTACTAGCTGTAGTGTCTCCCCCTGATGACTCACCACCCACCTCCTCTCTCTTCACCATGCTGCCTGGGGGAGCAGATCACAATGCAATAGGGTCACACAGGGACCTCCGAAGCTTCATTGTTTCTGGAGAGCAGACGACAGGAGAAAATTAAAATGGCCTGAGCTTAGTTCACCTCAACAAAATACCAATTAGCAAAGTCATCGTTTTACCCTTGGAAGGAGTGACTGAAAAACTGGGATGGGCAGAATGTCTCATGCTGATTCAGGTCCCTCTGCATGGAAATAGGTGTAGGAATCACAATTTCTTATGTGATACCCACAAACCACATTTCTTTCCAAGCACATAGCTAGAGTTGTCATTTCTGATGCTTTTTATTTATAGGGAACAACTTTGAATTTCTTTTTTCTATTTCAGAGCAGATGGGTTATGACTTCCTGAACGGATGTATGGCAAACAGCCTAGACGTTGTTGTTTTGGGAGTAGAGTAAGAGAATTCTATGAATTTTGCTTTCATCACATAGAAATTGATTTCCAGACCAAGTCAGCTATGTCTCAAATAGAAATTTTTGTAACTAAATTTTTGTCAGCATTGCCATGTCTACTACTCCTCAATCCTCAAGGGGGCTCAGAATACTATTATACTCCTGACATTGGGGAAACCTCTGAGGGAGACCCCAGGGTGAGCATTGCTGGAAACCCTATTGTGTTATTGCAAGGTACATAAAACTCAGGTCCTCTTAAGACCCTAGTGGTGTCCCAGGTAACTCACTGGATGGGAACAAATAAACGAACCATTGCACATTTAGATGTTGGGTTGTGTCAGGGCTGGTAATAAAATGAAAATTCTTGCTTCGAGTGAGTTTGGAGGTGTGGCAGTTGGGACAGCTGAGAATTTTAGGCCACTCCTAGGAAAAGTGATCTTACATTCTGGATTTGCCAGAACATACCATAGTATCTTAGAATAGTTTAGTATTTTCTTACTCATATGGGTATACTCTGAATTTCTGAAGCCATCATCTTCAGAAAGAATTTTTTTTCTTCTTCTACCACTTCCCTCATCCAGAGTAACAACAAAAATACTTATAGACTTCTACTCCATCTAATAGTCCTCAGAGGATATAGTTACAGGATTTTTTGTTGTTGTTCTTAGTTTTAGTTTTAGTTTTTTACTAGCTAGGAAGATATGAGAGTGATAAGAAAACTTAAGTAAAGATTTGATTAGCTGTAGAAACCGTTAGCAGCCTAGTCATTATGATTATTTACAGCCCTGTACCAAGAACTTCATGTTTTCAGAAACAGTTTAAATTTGCAGTATTTGGATATTCTCCTTTTAACCTCTGCAGTTTTTGAAGCAATCTACAATCTTATCATCTTAAAGATCTGTTTTAATATACTGAGAAAAGTTTGTGCCTGGGTTAAATATTCTATAATTCCTTATCAATTGTGTTGTTCTTTGCGCTGAAATATCTAAGTCCAGTGCAGTTGCAGTAATAGAGACAGACATCTATTTTATTTTTAACTGTTTGGATGAGCAGCTACAATGAGAATAAAAAGTAAGCTATAGAGTATCTCCACTCCAAAATGCAGCTGGGCTAAAAGCCCTGCACACAATTTCACTGAGTTTGTAACACTCCTCTTACTCCTCACATATAATCTTATCCATAGAACTTCAGTACAAGATTTTAAAAACTTTATACCAGTTTTCATTTTAATAAAGTGCTTGTAGCAAACTTAGATTTTGATTTTTGAAAGATTCAACAATAGGGTCAGGTTAAATTGCGTCTATTTGGTATTTGAAAGCTACTTGATCATATACAACCATAATTATTTTCCTGTTCATTTTTAAAAGCTATAGCCAAGTTCCTCAATACAACTTCCCATTCATTTGGATATTGATCATTTTTATTTTCTCACTTAAATTTGTGTTTTCTCTTTTGATTTATTTGGCCAGGGATTGATCAATTTATCCTTTTCAAAAAATCAGCTCTTGGCAATATTCTTTTCTAATGTTTCATTTCTATTTGATTGCTTTATTTTCTATTATTTATTACTTCTTTCCTTCTACATGCTTTGGGTTTAATTTCCTCTTTAATATCAGCTTATTAAGATGGAAGTTTAGATAAATGATTTTTAACGTTGTTTTCTAATATATTTATTTAAATTTATAAATCAATCTGAAAGTACTGCTTTGGATTAATGACACAAAATTGGATAGGCTGTTTTGTATTATCATTCAGTTTGAAATCTTTTCCAAATTACTTTGTCAGCGACAGGTTATTTAAAACATGTTAATTTCAGAAAGTGGGGAATATCAAGGGTTTATTTTAAGAATTTTTATTTTTAATGATTTCCAATTTAATTTTCTCATGATTAGAAAAAATATTATGTAAAATTTTCAATCTTCTGTAGTTAATTGAGACGTGTTTAGAGCCCAGCAAAAGTGCCATCATTTTATTTTCCAAGTTCACTTGAATAAAGTATGTACTCTAAAGTGGTTGTTTAAAATGTTCTGTACCTATCAAGGCAGATTGGGTAATATTGAAATTCAAAATTCCTATACTGTAACTGCTTTCTGTCTACTTGCTTTATCAATTACTGTCAACTATGAGTTAAAAACTCCAACTATGGTTGTCATAATGTGGTTAGATTTTTCCTTCATATATTTTCAATCATTGTTATTAGGAACATAAGCATTTGGGAGAATAATATCTTCCTGAGGAAATGACCTCATAATCATGATGAAATGTACATCTTTGTCTCTGAAAATTTGTCTTGAACTCTATTTGATATCAGTAGAGTCATGCAGTTCTATAGTTTTATCTTTTGATTAGCATTTTTTAAATCTTTTTTAACTTTTTCTTTTGAAATAATTTTAGAATCACAGGAGAACTGCAAAAGTAATAAGAGTTCTCCTAGATCTTTCATTGACATAACCGTGGAATAAATATCAAAACTAACAAATTGACAATGGTACGACACTATTAACCAAGCTGCAGAATTTATCTGGATTTTGCCAATTTTTCCACTAACGTCTTTTTCTGTTCCTGGATCAGTCTAGAATCCCATGTTGCATCTACTCTCCTCCAATCTGTGACAATTGATCAGTCTTTCCTTGTCTTTGATAACTTTGACATTGTTGAGGAGTGCTGGTCAGTTATTTTGGGGTTCCTGATGTTTGCTCAGAAATGTGATATATTTTTGGAAGTGATTCTAAAGAGGGGATGAGCCCTTCTCCTTGTCATCACACATATCCATAGAGGTGATGAGCATCACGTCAGGGGACCCATGAGGCCAATGTGTCTCAATAACGACGACGATGTCCTTGATCCCTCAGTTAAGGTGCTGACTGCAGGGTTACCCATTCTAAAGCTCTTTTTCTCTTTATAACTAATAAATATTTCAGGGGAGGCACGTTGAAAAAGCTAATATTCTGCTTCTCCTTAAACTTTCACCCACTAAGTCCACCACCAATCTGTGGATCTTGCCTGTGGCAATTATTATTACCATGGTGGTATAACGGGTATTTTATATTTACCTCATTGCTTTTATATTTAATAATTGGAATTCTTATCTAAGGAATAACTGTTCTTCCCCCCTCCCTCTTTCCTTCCTCCCTTCTTCTCTTCCTTCCATGCTTCCTTCCTTCCTTCCTTCCTCTTTATTCAGTATAAACCTGACTTATATTTTAGAGAGCATTCCTAGTGGGGATTCTTCAACAGCAACCACCACTGCTCGCTCCATCCAAACCCCATATGTGCAAAAATCTTAATTAGATTTATTTATTTATTCACTATCCTTCTCAGTGCTTGGGAGAGCCACAGATATCACAGGGTGAGAGGTTAATGAATACCTTTCCTCCCTCCTCCGCCTTGCTTGTCACACAGAGGGAAGGAACGGGTTGAACTGGCCAGTAACCAGAACCTTGGATACGAAACTGGGAGTGTGGTCAGCATGTTATCAAAATTGGGCACCCACGTAAATCTTTAAAGTTTAACTTCCCAAGTATGAAGCTGTTCCCTGTACTAAGCTATTCCCCTCTGCTGTAATGACTTTATAATCCCATGTCCCCGAGAAGTGGCGCGATATCTCCTGACCAGCTGCCATCGGGTTCTGTGAGTATTAAAGGTGTGACTACTCCTGCTGGCCTCCTGAGTGGATTCTTTAGGATATTGAAACACACAGTCAACCTTCCTGGGCTTGGCCTCCCGTGTTACCCAGGGACATTTGCTATAGCAAATTAACACATCATTTCCATAAAAATTGCTGACATTAAAAGGGTCTTTATGTATATTTTTATAGCCTATCTCTTGAGAGTGCATATAGCAAAGAGGGGGCTAAGACCAGGCTGTGATGAAAAGGATTAAACAAATCAACCAAGCTTATGTATTTTAGGATTTTATCATTATATTGTGGATGTCCAAGAAGATGTTATGTAAACATTCTTAAGACTAGTCTTCCTCAGGATCCTTTTTGGGAAATTCCTGCACTGTCCGTTTCAAAATCTGACTTTAATTATATAAACAGATCCAAAAAAGTTATGCAGGGTTCCTCTCCATTCATTTGAAAATTCTCTTAAATTTTAAAGTATAAAGGGTTGGTGCATTTAGAGGATATTTTTTTCATATACACACACTCAAACATGTATTCACACTACATGCATAGGCACATATATTTTCATATGTATGTATTCAAATATATATATATATATATATTCAAATATACCTGTATCCATATGCATCTTTCTGGGCTGGGTTGGAGATTGATTTGGGGAGTGAAAACTTGAGAATTATCCTGTTATGAGATTATTATACTAATTATAATATAAACTAATATTATACTTTCCAACAATAATGATCAAGTAACGCCTTTCCACCAATATAATTTCTACTGGTACATTATACTATTTGCTTGACTCTGCAAATGAAGATGCCATGCTTGAAATGATTAGATAGAGCCATAAGGATTTGTGATGATGTGAAGGCACCAAGAGAGATTCAATTATCAGTAAAAGCTTTAGGGCAGTTCAAATTATTCTTTTGAAGTAAATGAAAATTGACATTATTCTACTCTTTGACTTAATGATACAAAACTTAACAGCTTTAAAACTTACTGTTCTGTCTCCTTAAAGCCATTGCTACAGCTAAAAATACTGCATCGGTACTCAGTATGCTTAAATAATATAAAAAGTGGCTTCGTTTACACTTTCTTAGACATTTTTATGATAACACTTTAACTTACTTGTTCTTCATGAATCGCTAAAGTTTTCTGTTAATAAGTCACATTTTCCTCAAAAGGTTTTATTCCCTATACTGAGTTTTTTTCTTAATCTGGGTCATCAGAAACAACTCTTCCTTTGTAATTATAAACTTTGTTTTCCCCAAAGTCTCCTGATCATTAGATTGATAATGTATTATAGATTTATGGTTTTAAAAACTCAGTATTAACAAGACAACCCCCCTGAGAGATCAATTCTGTTATGTTCATTGAGGAGAATTTAACAGGAAACATTAGATTTGCTTTTCTCATGTAGATTTAAAAAATAATTTCATTTGGAATTCACAATATTAAAAGATGTTCTCATGAATTAGGGGAACAAATAGATCCTTCTGTAATTTGGGGGTCAATTGACAATATCTCTTTCTCTCCCCATGTCTGTAAAGTGAAACACTTGTTTACAGAAAGCAACATCTTGGGGTGTACATCCTCTTTTCAGAAAAAGAAATCTCAATGAGACTGCTAAATTAAAAAGACTGGTTAACTTCCTCAGATCTGTAAAACTAAAACAACTTTATCAATAGTGCAATTTAAGGCCAATATTTATAGGACTTAAAATTATCACTTAATTTAAATTTATCACTAACTTACTTCTTTATCTTTTATTATGATCTCATAACAGATAAAGGGATTGAATCAGTTTAATGCCACAGTATTTTGGATTCCAGGTAGTCTATGATTATGCTGAGGATCATTTTAAAGAAGCATTATTTTCCTTAAGGAGCCAGTTTTTTCCATGGATGTATAAGGATAAAAGACATTTATGTTAGCCAGATGAAGAATAATATGTAGAGAGTGTCTCTATGTTTGTGTCTCTGTCACTTTCTCCCCTCCCCTGCACCTTACCACTGGAGATCTCCAACTTAAAATTAGTTTTTATTCACAAATATATTTTTAAGTCTGTTGTCAATAAGTTGAAATATGTTTTCTTTTTTTCAATTAAAAATTAAAAAAAAAATAGATTACATAAATTTTGCACAAAAAATACAGGGATTCCCATATGCCCCACTCCCCACACCTCCCACACCCTCCCACATGAACATCCTTCATTAGTGTGGCACATTTACTGCAGTTGATAAACACATCCTGGGGCTTTGCCATTCAGCATGGACCATAGTTCCCATTGTAGTCTGCGCTCTCTTCCACACAGTAGTGAATGTTATGTAATGATATAAAATGGCCTATATTTGTCATTGCAATGTCACTCTGGGCAATTCAATCCCGAAAAAAATCCCTGTATTGCAACTGTTTTTCCCTCTCCCTGTCACCTGAGCCTCCAGTGGCTACTGGCTCCACATCAACATTGTAATTTCTTCCATTGCTAGAATCACAATCTGTCTATAGTAGAATACCAGTAAGTCTACTCTAGTCCATAGCTCCTCCCCGCATCCTGAGGAGTCTGGGATGGTGATGTCCACTCCCCCTTCAATTGAGAGGGGGTTTATATCCCATGGATGAGATGGATGGGACTATCCTGCCTGCAGTTGCAGACTCTCAGTTCCCTGGGATGACCGTTGTCCATCATCATCTCCCTGCCAGTTATCCTCGGTGTGTCAATGAGCTGTAGAGTAGGAGTTGCAGCTCCACCAAGGTTCTGGGCCCAGCTGGCACATGGGCAACCCAAAGTCTCGAGTCTCTGGATATACACCTACACACTCCAGCACCAAATATAGGTTTAAATAGAAGGGACAGATGTGCCATGTGCAGGGAAGACATAATTGAGTCCTACTCTGTCACTCTCTGGAGCACAAACTCCAAAATAGGGCCCACTGATAAGGAATCAAATGCCGGAGCTATCCACCCTGATCATAGGAACTGGGTGCCTTCAGAGCCCTCAGGAGCCCCACTATTTGGGGTAGTAACCACTTTGGAAGTTTATGAGATCCTGCTGAGTTGTGTGTAAGCATTACCGATGGGATGTCCTTCCAACTCACTTTGAAATCGCTCAGCCATGTAAACTCATGTCTTTATATTTTCCCCTTTTTATTCGAGGTCTTTTTCCAGTTGCATTGCTAGTTGGTGCTTGGTAGTAATCCCTTGGTGCCAGGGAGGCTCATCCCCAGAATGAGCAACAAGGACACTCTCAGGAGGCAACCCTTAGGCACCCCTTAACAGTAGGCTAAGTTTCAATATCAAAAACAAAGGCTTGTCCATATCAACGGCCCATCAGTGG